>PVIC010014272.1:16647-36923 GCA_004025085.1 Thryonomys swinderianus | reverse complement strand
TTTCTTTCTTTCTTTCTTTCTTTCTTTCTTTCTTTCTTTCTTTCTTTCTTTCTTTCTTTCTTTCTTTCTTTTTTGAAACAGGGTCTCACTTTGTAGTTCAGCCTGGTCCTGAGCTCACTGTGTAGCCCAGGCGAACCTTGAACTCTGCGATCCTCCTGCCTCTGCTTCCCAAGTGCTGCAATGACAGGTGTGAGCCAGCACGCCAAGCACCTGCATGATTTCTTAAGGCAGACTGAAGCTTCGGATGATCACCAAAAGCACTCATCTCTAATGTCACAACTCAGAACAAGGCTCTGAAAACAAGATTTCAGAGTCCACTCGTTCCTCCTACACTGAAAAGTAGACAGTGACAACGAGAGCTAGAATGAACCAGGAAAGGAGTTCAAGGAGCCTAGTTTCTTGATAGGGGATCAAAATGTACCTCTAAACCTTGACTATAAATGTTATACGAGTTGTGAAGGAAGGGCCTTCTAAATGTACAGCACCCAGAATTGTAGGGTGCACAGACCTTTTTAGTTGAGGAGGACATTCATCAGCTCCTGGACTTGCCACATGAGACTCTAACCTCTCTTTACACACTTCCTATGATAAGAAACTCATACTTTGCCCCAGGGTGTGGCATACACTATTGATCACTTACCCAACATTGGCCTCCTGGAAGCTTTCTTCAGTGACTAAGGAATCTGTCCCTTGGAGCCACGCAGAACAAAGTTCATTCCTTTTCTATTTGGCATACCGTCAAATGTGTACTGAAAACTTTTCTGTTCCCGAGTTCGCTGACTTTATGCCACATGATAAAGCTGAGAGTTTTTTCCTCACTCTCCTCCTAACTCTCTCTGCTTTATGATCCCTTTAGCTGAAACACTCAACCCTTAACGAAACTTCCATGGCACAGTTTAAAAGTATGTACACCCACAGTGATTATTGTCCGTTCGCATAGTACCGTGCTTCTGCTGGGCTAAGACCTTGTTTGCTGCTTGGACTGGCACCCCCATGGCACCCATTAGGAAGGACACTGCTTCTCCTATGGGGCCGTACATGCTGCACTTCAACCCTGTGTAAATATCGACAAGTGTCTCTTCTGATTCCAGCTGACTTGACCCAGAAACATTTATCAAGTACCGAGTGTGTGAATGATACTCCATTAGAGAGTAGGTACCATGATGGACATGAAGAAGCACACACTCAGGGAACATACATTCTAGAAGATACAGGTGCTATAAAAGTTTACAGAATGATATACATTGTTATTAAGATACTGGAAAGGTCTAATGAGCGAGAAACCATAAGTTCTGCCTGGGACTGTGGAGAGCACTAAAAAGCCCCAGAAAGAGGAACATTTGTGGGTGACTATAAAGTTGAAAGAATTTCTAGAGGAAGATTATTCTATCAAGTCCCCAGCCAAGCACAGATGTGTGAGGGCAGTTAGCGCTCATGGCGGCGCTGCGAACACCAGCACAGGCTCACGGGCTAGAAAGAGGCGGGAGTCCCGAGAGATGGGCTTGCGGCTGAGGCTTTGAGCAGGCTGGACCTTGCTCTGCTAGAGATGCAACATGGACGGAGCATTTGAGCAGAGAAATGTATGATGAGATCTGTTTTGGAAGAGTCACTTCAGGAACATGGAAAGGAGCTAGAAGAGAAGGCAGGGACTGAGTGCATGAGCCAGGGCCCTGAACTAACGTTCATTCTGTAACTGGATCCTGAGGCAGAGAGTGGGGTTTTGGGCCCAGGTGCCTGAGAAAAACAAATTATAGGTAAGATGGAGGTGTGTCTTTCTTAATTACTTAGGGTCCCATTAATCATAACTCCTAAGTGGAAAATTAATGGGTTTAGTTACGTAAGGCATGTAGGTAAAAGGTAAAATGCAGTTGGAAATTTGACAGCAGACAGGAGATATTACTGAGAAGTCATACAGTCGGGAAGTCTCAGTAGCAGGAAGCGAATACAGCTAAGTGCTGCAAACCTTCCAGTGAACCCTCTAGATTCCACAGCCTTTGAACCAACAACTCCCCGACTTATCAGATCAGTAATCACAAAACCTCAAAATTCATGACTTACCTAGGGAAGCTCACTGATCACTTCTAAGTTTAATGTACTCTGAGGCCTGCACAGAAGCTGGAGCTCACTGTCGATGGACGGGGGCACAGCCGCCGCTTGGACATCGGGTCGGATTTAAAGGAATCATTTCACGTGACACATATTCTTTGATGATGAGTAAGAAAAATGGTTCAAGTTTAGTGAGTATTGAGGAAAAGCAAACAAACTGTAACGTGAAATAGCCTCGCGCAGCCTTCGCACTTCTTTGTTTTCAAGGACCTGTGACGTGAAATGAACTTGTGTACGTCATTCACTTGTGGGCTGCGACATCACAGCGGATATTGTGAGTTGAAAAGCAGCACATTGTTGAAAGTGACAGGAAAGGCTGACAGTAGCATGGAGGTGTTTAAATTCCCTGACGCTCTGCCTGTGTTAAATACTTTCGTACATACTTTTGTTTGTTCTGGTCACTCAGATTCTTGGTCTTCCCCTGGCTGGTTTTGCCATTAGATAAAACAACTGCATCAAATACCATATATAAATATTGGCAGCTTTCAGCCTCACTTTTCTTCCTGAGCCTATTAGGCAAAGAGCTTCAGTGAGCTGGCTTGCTTTTCCCAGTGAGTCTAGAGGGGCTTGTTTACTAGAGATTGAATCTCAGGCAAACAGTTCACTGTAGCTCTACGAACAAGATAAAATTATGACCTTATGCTATTGTTTCTCAGCAATCCAGAGCTTTGATGCTGACTGCCTGCACTTTCTATTATAATTGGAGATGGAGCCACTTTTGTTTCAATTGCTCTCGCAAGCTGCACCACTAATTGAGTGGGTTTCGGCTGCAATGTTAGGTATTTCTGCTCTTTAGGTTTCCCTTAAGTGTGGAAGTGATTTGCAGGAATACTTGGCTAGGGAATGACAAATCCGACTGCTTCGGAGATACAGGAAAGGGCTTTCGGGGAGACTCCTCATAGTGCTAGTCATGCACTTGGTGAAAGGAACCACCTATGCCCAACATCAGTACTGAAACAATAGCTTTGACTAGTGCTGGATAGCACACATGATGGCCCATTGCGGTGACAGCACCTAGTCACATGGTGGTCACCTCGGGAGGTGAAGTGCACTGTGTGATGGTTGCACATCTCTGAAATTGCCTGATGATGCTTTTCTCAAAGCACATACCCATTATAAAAAAGTATCTCCATCACTAAGTGAAATGACGACTATGTGTATATTTAAGCTGTAATACATATTTTATTTTAGATTTGAATTTAGTTTTGTTCATGATCACACAATTTTCAAAATGATTATAATATAATAAAAATCTAGTGAACATGTTAGAAAGAATGTAAAGAGAGAATAAATGTGGGAGTGGCCCTATGGCAGTGCCCACAAAACTTTTAGAGACCAAGCACCCAAACTGCAACCCCGACCGTACTTATTCATCACAAAGTGTCAATGCTGCAACGGAGCCAGAAGACAGGTCTCACTTTAGAAAACAACAGCTCATGCACTTGGCTCCCACACACACAGAGAGGGCTGAGGGTGCCCGCTGTGGCACGTGTGCCATAGGTTCCCCACCACTGGTCTATGGCACTTATGAGAAAAAAAAATTAAGGGCAGAAAAACATGCTTGTAAAGGATGTTCCTCCTCCTACCCCAACACACATGTGCACACACATACACACATACCAATGTACAGACTTTAACACCATTTCTGCATCTGATCCAGTTAACACTGGACATCATTCTAATGGAGCTACCTCTACTCAAAATTCCTCACAAAGACCAAATAAAATTTCCCATTTCCAAGCCTTATACTTCAACAGTTTCAAGTATGAGAAAATTTAGTTAGGAGGTTTGTATTATAAAAAATGAACTATGGTTATTAGAGAGTCCATTAACCAATTCTAAATTAAAGTGGGATTGAAATAAAATTATAGTAGAACATGTATAAAAGAACACGTGACATCCACATGGATACTAAACGAATCCATTACACTAAGTACTTTTCCAGTAATAGCAAATGAATTCCTAATGATGGCACACTTAAGATCAAATGAAACCTAAAAATATAAATGTCAAAATATCTATATACGGTTCACACTCATAATTTACCTATTCCTTGCACAGCAAATGCAATGTCAAAATGCTTCAGTGTTGAGGATTTTACCCTAACACTTTTCACTTGTGAGTTGAGTTTGATGATTATAAATAGAGTTTTATGTAAATCAGAAAGACAGATGATAAATTTCATGGATTGGTCATGGCAAAGATGGCAAATTTCACAGTAAGTCACAGGCTAATGTACAGACACACAATCACAAATAAAATCCATTTAACTGCTAAGTAAATTACAATTCAGGGTTAAAAGTGAGTGTATGAGTGAATCATGTGGTATTCCCATTAAGACGGACTGAAAAGTACATTTTCAAGCAATGATTCTAGAAAAATTCATTTTCTGTGTTGCAGTTCTCCTTGTTACAGTATTCAAATAATTTCTACATTTTATGGTCAACTTTTGAAAATCCAAAATTCTGGGTAATGGTTACAAGTAAATGATGTGTTATATTTTATATTCGTGGGAGCCCTGGATTAAGTTTCATTGTTTGGATTTTATCTGTATGCCCTTGAAGTTTTGTTATTTATCATGGCTATGAACTACGGAATAATGAATACATTTTTCTTCTCCATGAAGGAATGACTGTCAGAACAGATGGGATTTCCTATATGATTATTTAGTCTCATAACAAGAACACGCTACATGTTAAAACTGGTGTGTGTTCCATCAGACTTTGAAAGAAGGCTTTAACATTTGCCACACTCAAGTTCATACTCTTCAAAACGCTGACTAGTGCGTCACTCAAAACATCAGTTTTTCTAAATCTTACAGACATGACGTCACTGCTCCTGCCAGTACTAACAGATTTTTGGGCAGCTGAGTGGTGTCCACCAAGACAATTTAAAATAACAGTGTAGGTACATGTGCACATGAACACAAAACACACACACCCCCCACACACGCACAACCACCTATCACTTTACCCGAAAAGTGTAAGTTCTCCCAGAACACAAAGGACACAGGCGCTAAATGGCAAACTGAAAATTTATGGAGGAAATAGAAGCAGAAAGCCTGCCAGCCGCGGAATGCGTTTGGACAGCAACACGTCCCACTTCCGGGCCAGTGAAAGGCCCGGACCACAGCAGCGGAGGAAGGCTAAACACGACAGCATAATTCGGCCTGTTGTTTGCACAGCAGTAAATTAGAATCTTAAAATATAATTGAGTCTACAGACTTTCTGTCTAAACAACAAACAGTTGTAATGCTCTTCTGCAATTACGTTTTCAAGAACCCTGTTCTAGCTTCCTCTTCCCTAAAGCAGCAGCGAGAAGCCAAGGAGAGAAGAGCTGATTGGGAAGAACTTGTGAGCGGAGCATGTCAGCCGGGGTTGACTGTCAAGCCTGAGGCTCTTTAACAGGGCACGGTGGCCACTTAAGAACAGCACCCCCCACTGCAATAGTGCCCCCTCCATGCTTCAATGTGGGGCTCAAGTACTCCCTTGGGTAACTCCACTACTCCAGTGCCTGGCACATTTAATTAAGCTAAGTAGAACGCGCGTCTGTTCTCGGAGTCAGCCTGCTTGCCTGGCCCTGTTGCAAAGAAGGCTGCTTTGAACAGAGCATCAGGAAGTAGAGACTTGGCAATTTTTCAGTTCATCTGTTCAGTGCAAGTGGCTAAGGTAGATTATTTTTTGTCTGAATTATCAAGATTGGCTGTCTATGTTGATGAAATGACCCAGATAATTGCCAAATCTCCATTTCACCAGGCTCCACAACCCAAATATGTCAGCCATCTTTCGAGGATCACATCACTTACTCTGACAGTTTTCCCATTTGTTAAATAAAATGAACAGCACCTGACATCACATCCCATTTAGAAAGCAACACGTAACCTTCAGGTGAAATCCATAAATTACCTTGCGCTTAGCTTTAACTGAAACTACAATGGCAAAATCCAACATAAATAAAATTCAGTATTAGAATCTTGAGATTTTTTTAAAATGTACTTGATCATTTTGCCCTTTCTTAGAATTACCGTCTTATTTTTAAGTACTCACAGTGACTATGTTTCTTTCCAAAGGAAACATATGACAGGTAAAAATTCAAAGTCAGGGGTCCAGTAGTTTTCTAGGTGAGCTGTCTATCCGAGCTATATCTGTAAAAACTGGTATTTTCCCCCTTATAGACCTAAGTGCAAACCCACTTTGTAAAAGTTCATGACCCTTTACTAGGAGACATGCCCTATCACTTGGACCTGCTTCTGTCTTTGTTCTGATAGCACTTGGCCTCCAGATAGCTAGTTCCCATGCTCTTCCAAATGTCACTGCTACCCAGCTGACATTATAGGTACTTTTTCAAATCCTTCCCCTACATTTTCCTTGACTGCTCCACACACTATTAGTTATTATCGTAGCAGCTTACTGTAAGCCAAAGGACATAAATGTATCTGGAGTCTGACTGGCATGGGTGTCATAAAACAGTACCAATCACACCTGTGTGTGTGTGTGTGTGTGTGTGTGCGTGAGCGCATGCACATGCATGCTTGCAGGCATACATACACACTCACATATACATGTGTGTGCTCATGAAGAACACACACAAACATACTCACCTGCTTTCTAATTCTCTCTGAGGAGAAATAAAATGATGTTTCCCATGATGGAAAGGTAAGATCGATTCCTATCAATCAGTCCCTGTCTTTTCCCATCCATCTCTGTCCCAAGGCAGCCAGCGACTACACGAGATTCAGCCAGCAAACTCCTGACATGTCTACTAGGGTTATGGCATAGCTGCTCGAACAGCAATAGGAGTGTAGTATTGATCCGATCAGTGGCATATCCAAACCCAAGTAATATTGCATATCCTAAAATAGTCTGGGGAAAAGATGCTCTGACTTACCTTCATAGCCATCAACTGACTCCCCTCATTACAAAATGAATGACAAACCTTCATAATAACATGTATCTGCTTACCTTGGTATTAAGGAATTTCAGCCTTATATCAAGTACAAAATTTAGGCTAATATAAAATGTAAAAGAAAAACTAGAACTCAAGAGACCCATAGTTTCAAATACACATTTCATTTTACCTATGTGCTAAGAGGGACAACACATCTGTAAACATTTTGAAAGTTTAAAGCATAATGCAGAGGGATAGGCTGTGTTATTATCTATTCAGAACACGCAGTTTTACATTTGTTTATGCAAACCATATAATTGGAAACTCTGTCCATTTTCTGCTTGTGCTAAGTATTCTGTGTATAAATACTTTTTTCATAGTAGATAAATAGGGTTTTTATTTAGGTCTTATCACCTTCATATTACATATTCATTGATTTCTAAACTGCCTTAAACAGCTCTGTAGCTAGAAAACATTATGAATTCCGTTTTGCCACCTTGGTATTAAATTTGCATAGCAGGTCACGCGTCGCTTGACATACATGCAAAATTGCACTGCGGCTATTTTATTACAAGCCACAAAAGATATTCTAAAACTGCACAGAGTATCAAAAATAAATTAAAATGGATCAAAGACCCAATAGGAAGCCACTTTTTTATTGTTTTGTGATGCCTAAAGCCATTTAGATGTTCTAGTCAATAAACAAAAGTTAGACTAACAATTTTTAGTCTTCCTGGTTTTATATTCTAATTACCAAAGGTTAACACAATTTTTCTTTATCATATCAAGACTCACTTTAGTCGTAGTTAGGAGTTCAATATTAAATCCACCGTACTATGATGCCTACAATGACATATGTACTCTATACACACACATGTTATGTGATAAAATTATGCTTTATTGTGTATTTGCTCCTCTGAGGGGATTTGGTATTTATTAAAAGTATAACAACATCCATTTATAATGTTCCTTCCCTGGTATTTTATGCTCAAATACATTAACAAAACATTAGCAAACCATATTTTTCTGAGCTAAAGCTATGTCATACATTACTCATCAGCTGTTCAGATGACCTGAAATCATTTTCAGAATATGAAAGATTTCAGGCTCTGGAATAGACTTTGTTGCATCACATATACAACACTCCCTTTAGCTCCTTAAGGACCTAATGACCTAAAGTACTTGGGTATGTAAATGTTTCATCAAATCATCGAAGCACCTAATTGAAAATTTACCTACGGTAGTCCTTTTCACCATGGGAAGCAGAAATAACATACACACTCTCTTCCACTGGACAAGTGAAATATTTTTAAAATGAGGAGGGAATAAGGCATTCTAAGCAAAGAAAAATGATACGAACACCGGCCTACAGAAATAAGGGTGACACCAAAGATTAAAGGTTGGTGAATGGCTCAATCTGCGGTTGAAGATCCCCGTAACAGGAAAGGAAGGTAAGATCTAAATGTCCAACTTTGATTTACTGATCTGCCACAGTGACTCCCAACCACAAATTATGCCAATCTCTAGTTAGAGAAAAATCTCATCTAACAAGATTTGATTACAACCCTCATTTGACTACTGAATTAAAGGATTTCTCTCAAATGGGGTATCATGATATTCAGTTCATTAAAATTACACTATGGCTGGGCCGGAGATTTAGCTCAGTTGTTCCGGCGCCTACCTCCCAGTTGCAAGGTCCTGAGTTCGATTCGGGTAACCACATACAATGCTGGGCGTGGTGACTCATGCCCACCAGCAATCAATACCACATACCACAGTGCTGAGCGTGGTGGCTCACGCCTGTAATCCCAGCACTCGGGAGGCAGAGGCAGGAAGATTGCTGAGTTGGAGGTTTGCCTGGGCTACATAGTGAGCTCAGGGCCAGCCTGAACTACAAAGTGAGACCCTGTCTCAAAAAAAAAAAAAATTACACTATGGCTTCACTCATGAAAACATAAAGTCATTCACAATTGTTTTAACTCATGCCAAGGCCTTTCAGTACAGATCATTGTATTATGTTCATAATATATTTTTCACAACGATCACATTTAAATTATATCCACTAGGATTACTCACCTGGGATTCTTAGAAATGGAAACTTAAAGACCTTGAGAAGAAATTTAGTGTGCAGAATTCTTAAACTCCTTATAATTTCCCTTTAATCTGTGATATTTGTATCACTAACACCTATTGTGGTTTCGGTTTCTAATCAATGGGACTTTCAGACTTTTAGGTATGTTGGGCAGGGTGAATATATTTGCATATGTGACAGATATGAATGTTTTGGGAATAGAGGGTGGGCTGTGGAAGAGAAAACAATGCTTTCTTTAAAGATATCCATGTCCTAAGCCCCAGAGCTCTCAGTAAGTTAAGCTATATAGACAAATGTCCTAAGGATGTTGAGACAGAGAGATAGCGCTGGATCATCTTGGCCCGATATAATCACAAGGGTCCTAATAAATGGAATAGAGAATCAGAAGAGTCAGTAGTAGAAAAGGCAATGTCATGATAAGCCTTGGCAGAGTAGGGTATGTGAAAACAGAAACAGAAGCCAGAGGGAGACATATGATGATACTGTGCTAGCTCAGACGATGGAAGAAAGGATTCTAAGCCGAGGGACACTGTTAGTAACTGGAAAAGACAAGAAATAAGTCCTCCCCTAGAGCCTTCAGAAAGAATGTAGTCCTGATAGCTCATTGTTTTTAGCCCTATAGTTACTGTTTCAAATATCTGACCTCTGAAGTTGTAAGGGAAAAGTACATTGTTTTAAGTCACTAAATTTGTTTCAACAGCAATAGGAAACTCAGATGACTACAATTTCCCAAGACATTCAACTACATTTCATAGGAGAGACAATTTTCTTTTTTATATCCATGCTTTTGGATTATTCAGTACTTAATTACTAACATAGTTACAATCATAAATACAACAAGCATTAATAAGGTTGGAGACAATCACAGCTAACCCACATCAGTCATAAAACGCATCTGTGGGAGCAGAAGTGGCAGGTGTATTTGAAAGGTAGAGGCATCAGAGATTGTCTTTGGTGTGTATGTCCTGGGCAGCAGCCAATAGATTTCCCAGAGGGCATAGACAGTGTTGCTTAAACTCACAAACTCATGACGAGGTAGAGATACCTTAAGGGAGTTTTCATTGTACTTAATGCTAGAGCAAAGGCTATTCTCACTACAGTAATACCTCTATTCAGTTCAGAAACAGAAGTATTCAGTATAAAGTTCTCCTTCTGTTTATGAACTCTGCATCAGGTGATGAACATGACCACAGCCATATTCTCCAGACCCATGGAACGAATTAAGTTCTTGAACTGAGGTACCACTGTACTTGCTAGCTCGTAGACAACATTGACATGTGATGAAAAAATGTTTTTAATGCAAAGTGAACTTTTAAACTTATGTCTTGACTTTCTCATTTCCTTCCTAATAACTGTATATGCCTACTGTGCCAGAGAAGAGGAATACAAAATTTAGATATATTCCCTGACTGGCTGCAGATCCCTTCTAGAATAGTCTACTTTTTAAAGTTGCCTTTAGCTATGTAAACCAA
This sequence comes from Thryonomys swinderianus, assembly GCA_004025085.1. Taxonomy (NCBI): domain Eukaryota; kingdom Metazoa; phylum Chordata; class Mammalia; order Rodentia; family Thryonomyidae; genus Thryonomys; species Thryonomys swinderianus. The sequence goes on along the minus strand of PVIC010014272.1, from coordinate 26,366 downwards.
GATAAATGGAGACATAGGCTAGAAGTTCACTTGAAAATAGTTCAGTCTTAAGTTGTTGCATTGAAATGGAACTTAGCATCATTCTAAAATAATGCGGATGTTCCTTGGAGCTTGTTTATGTGGGATGCGTTTAAAGATTTAGCAGTGTATCCCTGAGAAGCCAAAACTGAGGCACCTGGTCAAGAAGATGCAACCTATTCTTTAAAAGATAGATACATTCCTTTGTCTTGTGCAATGGGTCTTTTTTCATTTTGTCTTTAAGGTCTTTACTACTGATGATGCAAATAATGCCACGATGCTAAACATAGTTCTTGTCATACTTTAGAGTGCTTTACTTTTAGGCAAAAATCCACTGGCTGATGGGATGGCTCACATCTGGCTTTGTCTTGGAATTGCTGAATGATCATCCAAGGTGATGATTTCTAACCCGGATGATTTTCTCTAGAGTACAATTTTTAAAAAGGAACAAATTAATTCAAAGCATTATTATAGACCACCATGTGAAATTCCCACATTCTTAGCAGTTTGAAAAATGTTTAATTTATGTTTATGCATTCTTATTCAAAATGTTAGTTAACAGCCTGTAGGGACCCAGTAATAGGACCTTTTTTTCTTTTTTATGTTTATTAGCTACATTAATGACTGTTTCTGCAATTCCATTGCAAAGACTTTCGTTAATGAACGCCAATTAATTCTGAAATGATTTTAAACAAAGGGTGATGAGAATAACCAATCAACCATGACAGTGTAAAGAGCAAGCAAGCTGTTGTGGCCTAAATTTCCTGCATTGATGATTTGCTGTCAGATGGCATTGTTATTCATCAGGGCTGTCTTCAGTGTCTATACACATGACTTAGACCACACTATCAGTATCTCAGAGACACTTGGGGCTCCGTCTCCAAGGCACAAATTCCATCATAGCCCTCCAGTATACAGTTCCTCCCTACCTGTCATCAGTTGAGGTCTGGCCACACAAGTATTAGTCTTTAAGTAGTAGGCACTCTTTGTATTATTTGTGAAATTAAAAGTAAAAACATGTTGGGCCAGAGGGTTAGCTCAGTGGTTCCGGCGCAAGTGCAAGGTCCTGAGTTCGATCCCTGGTAACCACATATAATGCTGGGCATGGAGACTCACGCCCACCAACAATCAACACCGCATACCACAATGCTGGGCATGGTGGCTCACGCCTGTCATCCCAGCACTCGGGAGGCAGAGACAGGAGGATTGCTGAGTTCGCGGCGGCTTGCCTGGACACCATAGTGAGCTCAGGGCCAGCCTGAACTGCAAAGCGAGACCCTGTCTCAAAAAAAAAAATAAAGTAAAACCATGTTCACATAAATGATAACCAAGAGGACATGCTGAATGGTAGTTAAGACATACTTTACAAAGCTGCAGTTATGGTTCGAAACAGATATTCTACTTTTCAAGTTTAAAAAAGAAAGCATAATTTCTCAAAAGCCTAACTATAAATGGTTAATCAAGTAATTTTCTTAAACCATTCACTATAATTAAGTGACAATAGCAGTAGGAGTGCAAAATGCTTATGTGCACTTATCTCTCTGGAGTTAAAGCCTCAAAACATTCAAACAAACTGCAGGTGATTTGGGAATAGCAAATTCATGTTTTCTCTTTAAATTGAAAATATTTTTTTAAAACTTTACTCATGGTAGCTATGGAACTTTATGATCTTCATTGCCATCTTCTCCATTTCCTACCTGGGAAGGCTGATTGATAACTCACTGAAGACAATGGTCCCTTCAAGTGTAGAAGCAGTATTGCTCAGTCACATAGCCCTCGCTTGAGGGTCCTCTCTAGCTGGAGAGCACATCAGACGGTAGTGAAATTCATCAGGCCTATCATCAGATTCTGTAGACATGAATGTCATGGCTTATATCTAGACATCTTCTCAAAGTCACATGCACTCCATGTGACTGGCTCAGAAGTGTGTGGTACTGGATCAGAGTGTGCGGTAGTGGATTAGTCCACTGATGGGTTTAGAGCTGAGTGTGATGTTGCGGGCTGAAGCCTGGTGGGAAGTGGTAGATCACTGAGTGTGGCCTGGAAGTGTATTATATATCTCCTCTCTTGATGGTTTATTGCATGCCACTGCCACGCCACAAACTGTTTCTCCTCTGTAATGCCCCTCTGCCATGCCACCTTGGCTTGGAGCTAGGTAACTGTGGACTGAAATCTCAATAAACTATGAGCTGAAATAAGCTATGGCAATGTGACATGTTAAAGCGGTAGTGGCAAACATATGGCATGAGTGCCACAGTGGGCACACAGAATGCTCTCTATTGGCATGCAAGCCAAGGCACTCCAGCAGCCAAGCATCACATAACATTTTTTTCTACACTAAAACTTCAGGATTTGGGTTTAATTGTAGTGTTGACATTTTGTGATAAATGGGTTGCCGTTTGAGCACTTGGTCTCTAAAAGGTTCACCGTTACTGCACTACATTGTCATCATCTCAGACATATTCAGGACCCTGTCTCCACTAGTACAGATTCCAACACAGCTGGCTGTCAGAAGTACCCACGTTTTTATAAGACACAATCAACAGTCTGGCTTTATCGATGGTCCTATTTCTGCACATGGGTATTTTATTCATGAAGAGGAATCTGCTCTTCTCTTTCATTTCAAAAGAGTGGCAAGGGGAGAGCGACGTTAAGGCAATGTAAATTTATACCAAATAACATTGCTAGTGAGGCCAGAAATGCGCAGTTCATTAGAACAGGCTTTGGTTCTCACATGTGCACAAAAGGAGGTATTACGTCAGTGTACAGAAAATGATGGTCTTTCTTCAAGAGGTTTCATCCATGAGTATAGAAAACAGCATCGGGGGGGGTCGCATGAAGATGTAAGAAATAGATGTACTTCCCAGGCCATGCTGGAGAGAAATGCTAGAAAAGGTAAAAATTAGCCTGCAGAGACCCAAGCTAGACATCCATGAAATGCTCCTGAGGATCATCCCTTTCTTACACAGAAGCACTCATTCTTCAGCTGCGGAGAGTTTGGCTGTTGGATACTCTCAACTGAGTCGCCTCCCTGGGAATTGCCTCCCAGCCAGGAGTTCCCCTTGCCTGAGGTTGTGCCCACGCCCTAGGCCAGAACACAACCAATCACTGTTGATGCAGGGGTTTAAAAGCCTGATAACAAACCTCAACTGGACAACTGAAGAGCAGTCATTTCATTTTCTTTTTCTCACAGTTGCTTACCATGAAAGCACTCCTGAAGAAAGTACTCCTGAAGAATCTCCCCAGTACGAGTCTCCATCTCAGAATTAGCTCCCTCTAGAAACTGATCTGTGATGGCATCCCTGATTTGTATCTGTCTTACCCCAAGCCAGGCGTAGTGCTGCACTTCTACAATCTCACTGCTAAGGGAGGCTGAGGCAGGAGGGTTGCAAGTTCACGCCTAGCCTAGGCAATTCAGTAATTTATTAAGAACATGTTTTGAGATAGAAAATTAAATAAAAAAGGGATGGTATGTAGCTCAGTGTGAATGCTCTGGGTTCAAGGTTTAATCCCCATGACTACAAAAAAGACATAATCAAAATGAGTAATAGAAACTGTAATTACATTTTAAATTTTTTGTATGCAGTTATATGTATTAAATTAAAATAAAAGTGACTTTAACATTCCATAAACTAGTCGTACAGGCTTCTTAAAAATTGTAGCAATCTCATAAAAACAAAAATAGTCACAAGTATAATTTACCTATTTAACAAGACGTTTTTCCTTTTTGACCAAGAACATTAAACAAAGGCATGAAAGTAGCACTTAGAAAAGGAGGTGACAGCCTGTAGGCCTTGGGATATAAATCTGTAACGCTGACCAAAACTCCATGTTCTAATATGTATCTTGGCAAAACAGAGTAACACTGAGGACTTGCTTTTGATTGGATTTGGGAGAAAAATGGAGCAATCATTTTCCCACTGCTGGACACAATACTTGATGCTGACAACTTAAGGAAAATGAGGTTTAATTAATTAAACTCACATTTTTTTTTGAGACAGGGTCTTGCTTTTTAGTTCAGCCTGGCCCTGAGCTCACTTTGTAGCCCAGGCAAGCCTTGAACTCAACAATCCTCCTGCCTCTGCCTCTGCCTCCCGAGTGCTGGGATTACAGGCTTGAGCCACCAAACTTGGCATCTGTGGTATCAGGTACTGATTGCCAGTGGACGTGGCCACCACACCCAGTATTATTTTATGTGGTTACCAGGGATTGAACCAGGGACCTTGCGCTTGTGAGGCAGGCGCTGGAACCACCGAGCCAAATCTCTGGCCCCTAAACTCACATTTTAAAGGGATTCAGTCCATGGCTGGCTGGCTCCAAAGCAGAAACTTCGAAGCAGAAAGACATGGTGGGGCAAAGCTACTTAGCTTATAGCAGCCAGGAAGCAGAGCAGTGCCAGAGACTAGTGATACCACCCAAGGTCACATCTCCATGACCCACTCACACAAGCCCATAAACGCCCCCCACTGACCCTTCAGCAGCTCTGAAGTAAATCAGGGTGACAATCAGACTTAACAATCTCATCCTTCCTAAAACATCCATCACTGTTTAAAACATTTTAGAACTGTGTTTAAGGCCAAGATCCCAGTGGCCATGATACAATAATGTTATTCAAACATTTCATTGAACTTCAAAGCTCAATGCATTCAAATAAATATATGAGATCTGTGTTATCTTTTTAAAATGAAAGTCTTGTAAGCTCACATTGTTGTATCTGATCTGATTCAGTTCTTCTGAGAAATTTCTATCACATTTACAATTCAGGCATAGAAACACATTTTGTCAATTGAAAAATGCAATTTTAGACTCCTAATCCCACAACTGGTTGTTTTTAAGTACAATCAATGTTTCTGGCTTAATTTTATTCATTCATAATTGCCACTCCATAGAGCTGGGACAGAAGCCAACTTCAGTTGACAATAGCTGCCTGAAGGGCTGTTGCAAAGAGGGTCTCAAAGGCCTCCGTCAGGATCAGTGGGAGGAAGTGCTACAGTCAGTGAGTAGTGTCAGCCAGCACTACTGGCCAATACCAGCTTGCTAAAGTGGGTAAATCTGACCTGTGGAACATGACACAGAATGTTCAGTCTCTTCACATACCACGTTTCCAACACAACTGATGCTCCAGCTGTATCACTGGTCCACTTGCCACCAAGATCTTTCTTCTCTCCTAAACTGTGTGGATTTTGTACACTCTGTCTAACTTTCTGCCCCAAGTTGGCTTTCTTATATTCCATTTGACCTAGTAACACTTCATCATTGACTACCTCCCTCCCATCCTTGGGGAAGCCTTTCAGGTTCTCATAGGTCAAACTGGTTCTCCTCTCTATGCCCTGCTCATGTCCCTTTCAGTACCCTTAGACTGTACTGTGCTGCTTCATGTCCCACCCCAGACTGTAAGAGGCCAGAGACAGCACTGAGTATAAGGTAAGATACACAGATATAAAATAAGTCTCTGTCGAACAAGTGAACTAAAGTAGGAAAAATGTATTTACATTTAGAAAAATCTGAATTTCATACATTTTATTTCTTCCACTGATGTGCTGGGCCCAATATATTTCCACTGATACTTGACTAATTGATAAATGTTTTATTATATAAGCCAAGGCAATACAAGCACAAACAGAACTATAATCCTAACTTTTGATTTCATTTTATCTTTTAGAGACATCATGCAGGATTGTGTGTTTAAACAGAATATTTCTGGCCCTCAAGGCCCTCTAGCGTGAGAGTGCAAAGTGTCTGAAATTATTTCGATCCATTTGGGATAGTCCAATTTAGCAAATTTAAACAACTTGTTTAAATGGAACCAAGTTTATTCTGTTTAACAGTCTAATTTACATTGTGTCATATCCTATTTTTGTCAGTTTATGAATACATTGGAAATGGCGACCATATATTTTTTTTTTCCTTTTGGAGACAGGGTCTCGCTTTGTAGTTCAGGCTGGCCCTGAGCTCACTATGGAGCCCAGGCAAGCTTGGAACTCAGCAATCCTCCTGCCTCTGCCTCCCGAGTGCTGGGATGACAGGCGTGAGCCACCACGCCCGGCCAATGGTGACTATATTATTGCTGTGCCTGTAGAGTCCATAACAGCCAGCTTCCAAACTACTCTGAATCTTTCTAAACGTTAGCTAAAGTTTATCACATATGCTATTTCTAAGTACCCTATTCAACCAACATTTGCACTTCTTGTACTCCTTTTCAGTAGGAGTTACTATAACACTTATTTTATAGATAAGATAAACAAGACCCAGAAACACAGCAATGAACTAAATTGTTCCTTCCTTCTCCTAAAATGGCCCTAATCCTGGCTACTCCAGAATGTAACCCTGTTTAAAGATAAGGTCTTTAAGGAGGTAATTAAGATTAAATGAGGCCACTAGGGCAGGCTCTAATTCAATCTGACTGGTGTCCTCATTAGAGGGGATTAAAACGCACACGGGAGGGGAGCACATGAAGACACCAGAACACCACTATCTGAAGCCAATGAGAGAAACCCTCAGACAAAGCCAACCCTACTGACATCTTAATATTGCACTTCCAACCCCCACCATTAAAAGAGAATAAATATTTAAGCCACTGAGTCCTCATAGCCCTACCAAACTAATACACATAAGGAGTGCTTTCTGAGGCTGTGCGGCCAGCATGTGATTTAAGCTCCAGGAGTTCGGTTCTGAAGTACCTGCTATTAGCTGCGAAACTCGACTGTTTCTCAACTGAGATGACTGCCCACAGTTCCCACAAATGGTGAGGTGGTCAGCAGGGTCCTAATTGCTCTGATATGATGAAAAGAGACTGGGCTGAGGGTCAGGAGACCTACACGGATCCAGGTCCTATCACTATCCAACAAACTGTCCTGATTAATTCTCATCATGTCTTTGGATCTCACTCTCCCCAAACATCTAAATGAGAGTTTAGAGGGCCTGGCCTGTGTGGTGCCTTACAGCTTCCTTCTCTGTAGCTTCCTGATTCTGTGATTCACAGAACCGGAGAGCTGGTGGAAACTGATTAGTTGAGTGGAAAACAAAAAGCCATTTGCTGGGTTCCTGAGTTATCCTTGACTTGCCTTCAAATGACTATATACTCTGACACTTGGAAGCATCCCTTTTCCCAATTATTTGATCACAACAGCTAATTTATCAGGTTCCCTCTTGCTGACAATCCCTCCGTGAAAAGTGTAATGTGGGCACGCAGCCCTTTCTTTGGCAAGATCTATGAACGTAGGCGCTTCCATTCCCCTGACGCAGGCAGTCTGGGCTAGCTGACATCTAGGGCCCATCGATTCAAACAGGCCCTCCATTAGATGAGCTGTCAGGCCAGCTGAAAATACCTGCATCTTTGGGTAACATTTTAATTTCATATTTCAACTGCACATCAGTCTTGGCTTTTGTGTACACTAAAAATAGAGGCACTGGAGAATGCCAGTCAATCAAACACACCAAAGAGAGAATAGTCTATTGATAATTTATATGTTTCTGAATAAACAAATAAGTGATGGGCTCCATTCATCTTTAAGGTGACAAATGCCTCAGGGCCAGCCACTTTCTGAATATTCAAGTTTGCCTTAAGCTAGTAAATCAACTTAGAGGAACTAATGTCACATGTTCTAAAGGTGCCTGTAAATATGAATGGTTAGATTCTATTACATAAACTTGACATTCTGATAATTGTTACATATTAAATAGTTAAAATATGTTGGGTATTGAGATGAAAAGAAATGCCCTCAGGACCTGAGAGGATAGCCAACATTAAGAATGAACATCCAGGGCCGGAGGGTTAGCTCAGTGGTTCCGGCGCCTGCCTCGCAAGCGTAAGGACCTGAGTTCGATCCCCGGTTACCACATATAATGCTGGGCGTGGTGGCTCACGCCTGTAATCCCAGCACTCGGGAGGCAGAGACAGGAGGATTGCTGAGTTCCACCCAGGCTTGCCTGGGCTCCATAGTGAGCTCAGGGCCAGCCTGAACTACAAAGCAAGACCCTGTCTCCAAAAAGAAAAAAAAAAAAAGAATGAACATCCATTCACCTCTGCTTTCAAAACCTTTTCACCACTATTACTCTAGCAATCCAGACAACAAAATCCATAAAGCAGAAAAAAAGAAATTTCACTACCCAAAAGTGCTCATGGGGAACATAGACTCTTAAAACTTGGAATCTCCCTCACACCCCAAAAGGCCACACTGAGAATCCCACTGAAAGTTTGTATCCTTACATAATAAGATAGACCTAGGGCTGGGGATTCAACATTGGACACACAAGGGCCCAAGTTCAATCCCTGGTCCTGCAAAAATTAATTAATTAATTAAAACATCGTAAGATAGGCCTGAGTAGGATAATTGTCCACTAGACTGCAACTAGAACTGTGAAGAATTATTTCTGCTTGTGCCCTCCCCCACTCCGTGGTAGCTCATTCCAGCAGATCTAGAGAACAAAAAGCAAGAACAACACAGTGAATATTTACTGAGCACCTACTCAAGTGCCTGACCATGGGCCAGGGACTGGGAATATAACAATAAAATGATCTGCACTTCATGCCCTCAGAGAAGATGTTACTAGGGTACCTGGAAAGAAGCATGTGTAAATACGTATCCAAAAAGAATGTGAGGCATGCTTTAGGTGGAGAGGGATCTCTTACTGCAGGAGCAGAAAGCCAGGTTCCTGCCCTGCTACGTCTTCCCAGAGTGTGAAGAAGAAGTTGGCCTCAGAAGTTGACAGAATGGTGCTACATCCCATGTGATCAGAAGGCAGCATATGAGGGCACTTTGAGAGAAGCTGGCAAGTGACTGGAGCAAGAACCGGGTCAAAAGTAGATCTCGTTTGGTCTCTTCCTTCAAGCAACATGACTCCCTGAAAGATCAGCCTGGCTGCAATGCACAGAAGGCCTGTGTAGGGTGGGGATGGGGCTGGAAGAGACCAGAGATAAGCCAGCCAGGTGTAAGACTCAAGTGAAACATGATGCCAACCCCAGTCTAAGGTGCTACCCAAAGGACTGGAGCTATAATTTTGCAGTAAATGAGGAAGATAGGATGTGATGATTGATAGGCTATGGTGTCAAAAGGCATGGAGAGGGCTCTTGGGCCATTCCAGGAATCTGAAACTGATACTGCCATCAACTGCTCAGTGTTACTTATGCTGAAGCTTAGGTACCATTGGGAAAACCCAAGCAGAGGTTTCTAGAAAGCAGCTCCCTACACATCTCCCTAGTGCACAGTTGGTGTTCCATATAGGAAGAAAGGGAGGGGAAGAGGGGGAGGGAAGGAGGAAGGAATGAGACTAACTACACAGAAACCCAAATTCTTTACCTGTGACTCTTCCTTAAGAATTTAAAGTGATTTGTAAAAGTTGTCAGAATCTAAATAGAGTAACATTTAAAAAAATAGATTGAGTTTATTGGTGCATTTTAGGAATATGTTATGATCACATTACTCATTGGGAATGTGTACCCGTACACGATGTATCTTTTTTTTAATTGAATTCTTTATTGGTACAATTTATATACATCTCAAAAATCACACATAACATTGGGAAATTTGTACCAGTATATGCCACAAGTTAATTCTCATTTTTACCCATATCCCTACCCACTCCCCCCTCCTCCCCCCTTTATACATGCTCTTTTATTTTCTTTCTGTATCATATTTATTCCTTCCCCTCATCACATTCCCACACCAAGTTTCCTATAGAAATATTCCACTCTATAAAAG
>PVIC010014272.1:0-16547 GCA_004025085.1 Thryonomys swinderianus | reverse complement strand
TTCATTTGCATTACATGATATATCTTGATTCTCATTTTTCCCATCATACTACCCTCCCTACAACCCCCCCACCTCATATACACAAGTTTGGTTTCCATTTTTTTTTTCCTTTTTGCCATCAAACTTTTGTCCTTTTTTGCCTTCCCTGGCCCCCACACAGCTCCCCTCTCCCTTTGAGCATTGTCTTCCCATTTCACATTACCTGTCATACATTCTGGACCTCACTTAAACCTTCAATGTCTCACACTAGAGAAATAAGATGGTATGTACATGTGTGTCCTACTTATTTCACTTATGAGCATGACCTCAGGGTGCATGCATTTAGTGATAAATATCTCTAGTTTACCATTTTTACATATCAATATCCAGCCATGGTGCAACTCAGGGGCAAAGCCCTTGGCCAACCTGTATGGGCCCCAGTTCCCACCCACAACACCACACACACACAAATTCTCTTAAAAGATGTGCCACAACTTCCTGCATCCTTCGTTACGCTGCCAGAGAAAACAAGCTGCTTGTTTTACAGAAGAGTCAAACAGAAGGTAAATCAGAAGCTTAAGATAATGAGCTCTTCCTTGAGTACCAATATCATCTTAAGGAGCAAACTAAATATGTATAAAATTCTAAATATCATCAACTAAATGACATTTGAAAATAGGATTCTCAACATTTTCTCTAGTAGGGAAGGTACTACTAAATATTCTGCTGCTGTGAAATCAACATACTGATATCCATCCAATAGACTATAATTATAAATGAAGAAACAAGGCCATCTCAACAAGAAAACTTTTAGATTTTTACAATAGCCCTAAGTAACTTTTTAAATATCTAAAAAAAAAAAAAAATCAACCCTCAACCACATCTCCAAGTGGACAAAATTACAGATTTAAAAGTAGTCCTTGGCAAGAGTTTTTAAAAATACTTGAAACTGAAATCTGATCATTTGTTCTGTTTTTAAAAATGGAAACCCTAGGACAGAGATGATTACTTGTATTTATTCTCAATCCTTCGCCCTGTTCCAATGAAAATGTCACTACATGTCCTAGAACAACAGAACTGATGATTCATACATCTGAATATAGTCAGGGAAATTCATCTCAGTCTGAGCTGATGCTTAAGCATTAGACTTGAATGTCTTTAAGAATTCAGATACTCTAAGCTACACACTTTTTCATTTGAAGCACTTTTTGTTCAAGTTTTTTGAGACAGGGTCTCACTTTATAGTTCAGGCTGGCCCTCAGCTCACTGTGTAGCCCAGGCAAGCCTCAAATTCTAGACAATCCTCTTGCCTCTGCCTCCTAAGTGTTGAGATGACAGGTGTGAGCCATCATGCCAAGCATTGTGGTATGTGGTATCGGGAATCGAACTTCGGACCCTGAGCTTGCCAGGTAGACACCAGAACCACTAAACTAAATCCCCGGCTCTTGAAGCAATTTTTTTTTTCACTTACCTGCCTATTTATCTGTACTTATCTTCTTTTTTAAAATATTGTGTGCTGAACCCAATCAGTAGGTATAAAATTAATTGATTGATTGACTAATGGCATTATAATAAAGGTAAAGATAAATAGGGATAGACTCTACTCTCCAATGAATTAAGGTTTAAACACCATTAAAGAAGGACGTGGATCACACTAATTATTCCCCCAAAACTACAGCATTCGATTATTCCCATTAAATATTGGACAAAAATGTTTCCAGAGGTTGGAACATTTCCAGGAAAGAGGAAAAAATGCAAACATTTTGGAGGAGCCACTGTGTGGCAGGTACTGTTGAGCCCTAAACTCATGTCACCTGGTACATATGCTATTATCATGTGCAGCTAGAGACAATGAGGCTCTATGAAGCTAAGTCACTGTCAAAGGTCCCTCTGCTGGAGGCAGAAGCCTATTTCACCAGCTCACACCCCCTTTCACTTTCACCGAGGGTCCTGCCTAAAGCAGTAACTCATATAGATATCCTGGCACCAGCTAGCACAGAGTAGGGGCTCAGTTAATGTATGCTGATGGAGTAACTGAGTCTGAATGGACACAGAGGAGGGGACAATGGCTGTGGATATAGACGTGAAAGTGGGAAGAACTTTTGCCATAAATGGTGGATATCTCTCCCTTCAGAGGCCTTTCGCTCAGCCCACGTAAAATGCAATCAATGTGTTCAGCCCACTCTTCAATTCCCGGATTGCTTCAGATGTATAGGAAATTGTCAGGAACTCCTTCAGATAGAAACCATTAGAGAAATCCAGCGGTTTATTATCATTTTTATGAGGTTTCACTGATTCTTTGAGATTTTGCTAAAAGTCAGGGACTTCAAAATTTCTACTGTTAATTTACTACCCAATTCCATGTTGGTCATTTCTGAAATTGCAAAATTCATAAGCTTCTTGGCTTCAAATGTCTTGAGAAGGAAACAAAAGCACATATAAATGTGTGTGGGAGACACACAAGTCGGGAGGCTTTCAAATGGATGCTTTCTGTGTCCAACTACTGAAAACCTACAAGAGATAACAGATTTGTAATTTTAAAGTAAAGACAACGGTGATATTTTGGAAAGGGGTTAGAAGAGCTGCACAGAAAAGACATACATATTTGTAGTATTAGATTTCAAAATCCGTAATGTTCATTATATAAACGAACAGCTATTTCTCCAATGAGGGTTTATACTCATATGCTAGAATTTGAGCCCTTCATTTAGCTATTTGAGATACTGAATGTTGTATACAATATTTTTAAAAATCCAACAACTAAAGAAACGAAGCCATGGCCTGTGCCGGACAGGGATGAAACCCTAAAATCCATGTACGAATGCTCCATATGGCTGCGTCCAGCCCTTCAGCTTCCTCCCACAGTTCCAGTCATGAGACGGGGTCACTCACTACTGGTTTTGTTTAAACCACACAAGGATTACCCAACGCTGCAAAGGGAATTAATAATTACTCTGAAGGGCCGGAGATTTAGCTCACTGGTTCGGGTGCCTGCCTCGCAAGCTCAAGGTCCCGAGTTCGATCCCCGGTAACCACATATAATGCTGGGTGTGGAGACTCACGCCCACCAGTAATCAATACCACATACCACAATGCTGGGCGTGGTGGCTCACACCTGTCATCCCAGCACTCGGGAGGCAGAGGCAGGAGGATTGCTGAGTTCCAGGCTTGCCTGGGCTACATAGTGAGCTCAGGGCCAGCCTGAACTGCAAAGCGAGACCCTGTCTGAAAAAAAAAAAATTACTCCGAAGCACAGTGCCTGTCCGTCAATCTCCCCTTCCATCCTCTGCCCTCCCACGAGACCTAGCTACCCTGAAGCCAGACAGACCCTTCTCACAGCCCAGGACTGCATGGTAGAGAAATCAGGTTCCCATCACATTTGATCTTAATGGGGTTGCAGCACATCTAGTTTGTACTTCAGCACCTACAGAAATGTCTATAGCTAGAGATTCTAGCCCAGAATAGAGTCTAAGTGACACTACTCGAGAAGCTTTTCAGCAAGTACATATTTATTCCCACCTAGCAGTGGGAGCCTAAAATCCACTTTGGCTTCTCAACATGCATAATGCAGACAATGCCTGTGGAAAACAGGCAATAACAAAAAATGTCAATATTAGTCAAAATGAAAACATTTTTCTTCTGAGCTTATTATACAACAATATGAAGCTGCTATAGCTTGACTTCTGTGTCATCAAATGATCACAATTGCATATCTCAGTGTAGTTGTGGGACTTCTCACTCTATAAGGTGATACTTGCACACTGAGATCCATGCTTCAACATGTGGAGAATCAAATACACTATGGGTGGCCAGTAGTTTGCACGATCCAAAGCACTGTGTTGAATGGTTACAAGAATTTATGCTTTGAATAGAGAACTCAGGTATGAACTTGAATCTCTGCCTCATTAACATATGGGTGATTCCTTTATCGATCACACTTGCAAAATTAGCTTTTAAATGTTTTGAGGAAATATATTACAACTCTCAGAAAAAACTATTTGGGCTCACATACAATATTGTATTAACAAGCTGAGTTTGAAAGCAAAGTTAGAACCTAAGGCTTCTTTCAAAATTAAAACTGCTGGGCACTGGTGAATTCAAAGAAAGAATTCTAAGGGTTGACTGTTTCTAATTTAGAAGACTTCTGATTAGCAAGGACCAATTATTTGCATTAATTATTTTATAGCCCTAATGATTCTTGCTTTTATTAAAATAGTCTGTGTAGATTCCTCTCCAATGATGATGCTTTTAAACATTTTAGTGACTCCCAGGTCTAGATTGCATATAGGTCTCGCTTCATATAAAACATTTGTGTGGGCTTTCACATAGGGCCGCTTCTGAGAAATTCAGTATGTGGGAAAGTAATGTACACCAGGCACACAGTCATTTGAATTGAAGAGTCATCAGGAAGCAAGTCTGCTGTAGTGGTTGTGCCCTCTCTGTGTCCTAACACTTTTTGTCCTCTGCTTAAACTGTTTGAGTGAAGAGGAATTGTCTTGGGCCATATACCAAATAAAAATACAGCTAATGTGCGTTTAAAGAGAAGGCAAAAGACAAAAAGGGTGGACCATGGGTTGGACACAGCTGAATAGCTTTCTAAATTTCAAAAGTTAATAAAAGTCAATGATCCAAGAAAAGTAGTCTTCTAAGGGGCCACAGGCCAACCAAAAGAATCTTACCGCTAGGAAAGAGCTCAAATCTGGACCTTGACCAGGAATGGGCAAAGTAAGCCTGGGTTTTGTTAAGAGAAAGGCTGAGCTGGAGGAAGGGCAGCCCAAGTTACAAAGTTTAGGAGCAAAATTGCACACAACAACTGATCAATGAAAAGGAGAGGAATAGGCCTTAGATAAATACTCTATAATTTAAAAAGACGTACTTTCTGCCTAAGACAAACATGCTAAATGCACATGAGCAAAATTTAAATAAGAGCAATCTAGTACCAGTCCAGACTTCTTCCCCCACAAGACAGCAAAAATATCAAAGTCCACATGTATAATTCTGGAAGTTCATAAATATCCAAAGCAAGGGCTCAGAGCATGATATTACAATCCCAAATGCCAATCCATTCAGTCACTGAGTATTATGCAGTCTAATACATTCGTGCTCACAACCGCAGTGCTTTACAATACACATACGTAATTTCAACTGGACAGATGAAAACATCCAAAGAGGTGTAGTGAAGATGTAGCGTCCTCATCTTTCATATACAAGGAATGTGAAATTTTACATGGTCCTTGCACATCTAGAACACTGTAGATTTTCACACAGCTTTTAAAGAAAGTAAGGTGAAAATTTAGATCAGCTAAATCGTAATAAAGTTCTCTGCCCATCCCACCTCTCAGCCACCTGAGCCACGGTGTGGGACAGCAACACGCATAACCCCTGGTGACCCTCCAGCATGCTAGTCCTTCTAATAATAAGACTAATGAGACTGAGCTGGGCATGGTGGTTCATGCCTGTCATCCCAGCACTTGGGGGGCAGAGGCAGGAGGATTGCTGAGTTCGAAGTTTGCCTGGGCTACATAGTGAGCTAGGGCCAGCCTGAACTACAAAGCGAGATCCTGTCTCAAAAAAAAAAAAAAAAACTAATGAGACTGAAAATGAGAAAAACATTATCTGCCATTTCCTGTATACCATAGTTCCTGATATATTCCACCAAACCACTGAGGCTTAGGAGTTACTACCTAACCAAACCATCAACTTTTTCAAATTGGTCAGGTACAAGAAAAGAAAAAAAAATTATCATCAAAAAATAGTTTAGGATCACATTAAGTTTGTGATAAAATAGAGAATGTTAACTATGAAGAAAGCAAACCACAAATGTCTTGCTCCAAAAGAGATGTACTTTTCCTGGAAGTATGTCCTGATGATCTATTGGGTAAGGTCTAACCTTGCTGTCTTGTTAGGCACCCTTGATGTGTCTACCATTCCCCATTAAGCCAATGATCTGCCCATCCTGCCAAGGATGAAATACCTACTCAGTGTCTCGGTTCAGACAAGACTTCGTTGCTGTTCTCTAGTTCTGGATTTTGCATCTTTCTCAGGAGCAAGCTGGTCTGGCAGTCCTCTCTGTCCCATGCAACCTGTGAAAACTCACATGACACTTGGCTACAGCCCATGGTAGCAGGGCTTCTTTGGCACTTCCATTAAAAGGACTGCAGATGTCAGGAGAAAGCTTAGCCCACGCAGTGCGGGTGCTAAAAGTACTTTGAAATAATTACTCATTTTATTTTAGAAAATAACTGCAAGGCAATGAACAGCTGAACACAAGGGCTTTTATGTGTGTAATGAGTATTTATTCCACCAGTTTTCTTACAATTAGGATTACATAGATTTAAGCCCTGCAATCAAAACGTTCACAGTATACAAAGCCAACCTGAGTCACCTGTGTGATGACCAACTGAGCAACTTTAGATTTTAAATTGAACCACCTATTGCCACCCTCCTTTTATTTCTTCACCAAACATGTTTATAAGCAACATTATAAGTTTGTACAGCACAAACATACCTGTAACCTGCTGCTTTTATTGTATTATTCATACTTTTGTACATGTGTGTGTGCTTCTATGTGACTATGCATGGTTCTAACCAAACTTTGAGCCATCCAAAAGTCAATCAACACATGCCACTGGAAAATACACAAAGATGGCTGCAGGTATGCATGGAAAGCAGGAACAAAGCCTTCTGGTGGCGAGAGGAAAATAAAGTACCCATGAAGCTACATAAAAAATTCTATTATTCACACATACAGGTGCACACACCTTTTAACACGCTATGATCATCAACAATGTGTGGGGCTCATTTCCTGATTCACTGATCTAGGAAAGAGAGTCAGGGATGTGGCTCAGTGGCACCCTGCCTGCCTGGCAAGTGTAAGAGCCTTACCCAAACCCCAGTACTGCAAAAAATAAAAAAAAAATTATTCATAAAGTCTCCCCTAAGCCAATGTCTCCAAGAGTTCTACCTAGACTGTTTTGCAACAGGTTTATTGTTTCTGTTTTAATGTTGAAGTCTCGAATCCATTGTGATTTTAGTTTAGTACACAGTGAAAGTGATAGGTCTAACTTTAGTTTTTGGCAGGTGAAAGCCCAGTTTTTCCAGCACCATTTGTTAAAGAGGCTGTCTTTCCTCCATTGAGGATGTTTGGCTCCCTTGTCAAAGATGAGGTGGCTTAGAGTATCTGGAGTTGTTTCTGGATCTTCTAATCTATTCCACTGGTCCTTGGGTCTGTTACTTTGCCAGTACCATGCAGTTTTTATCATGGTGGCTTTATAGTATTGTTTTAAGTTGGGGATTGTAATGCTCCCTGCCATGTCCTGGTTGCTTAGAACTGCTTTTGCTATTCCAGGTCTCTTGTGATTCCAGATGAATTTTTGGATGATTTTCTCTAGCTCTGTGAAGTATGCTGTTGAGATTTCAATCAGATTTGCATTTAATCTGTATAGTAGTTGTGGGAGTATAGCCATTTTGACAATGTGGATTCTCCCTATGCAGGAATAAGGTTAGGTAGGACTGTTGGAGACATTGGCTTAGGGACAGACTTTATGAACAAAACCTCTATAGCAGGAGAACTAGCAGAAAGAATCAACAAATGGGATCTCATCCTACTGAAAAACTTCTGCACAGCAAAAGAAACCACTGGCACTGCTAAAAGACAATCAATAACATGGGAAAAACTCTTTACTAGCTGTTTCTCAGACAAAGGGCTACTATCTAAAATATATAATGAACTTAAACATTTCAGTCCCCCCAAGTTTAAAGACCTAATTCAAAAATGGGCAGGCATCTGAAATGGACACTTCTCAGGGACAGAAGTAAAAGCAGCCAAGAAGCATATGAAGAAATGTTCAACGTAACTGGTCATTCAGCAGGTGCAGATGAAAACAACACTGAGATTTCATCTCATTCCACAAAGAATGGCTGCTATTGTGAAATCAACCAGAGATAAATGCTGGCAAGGCTGCGGGGAAAAAGGAACCCTTCTCCACTGCTGATGGGATTGTAGATTTGTGCAAACATTGTGGAGATCACTATGGAGATTCCTCAGAAAACTAGGATTAGAGGTTCCATTTGACCCTGCTATTCCCTTGCTAGTAATACACTCAAAAGAATTAAAAGAATCACATTGTAAAGGCACACGTGCAAACATGTTCATAGCAGCTCAGTTTGTGATAGCCCAATCTTGGAAACAACCCAGATGCCTATCAACCAGAAACTAGATAAAGAAGATGTGGGGTTTTTTTTTTTAATAAAATGGAGTGTTACTCTGCCATAAAGAATGACAGGTTTGAGGCATTTATGTGAAAATGGACACACCTTGAGGACACACTAATAAGTGAAATAAATAGGTCAGAGATATGTAAATACCATATCTTTTCTCTGGTACGAGAACCTGTAGATGTAAATGAGTTTAGAATGTATGATAGATTTCATGAAATAGGAAATATTCAAAGGGAATGTAGTAGGGAAAAGTAATGAGGGGAAAGAATAAATATGATTTGGAAAGAAAAAGAAAGCACATGTATATAGGGGTGGGGGATTGTAGGGTGGGTAGGGATATGGGTAAAAATGAGAATTAGCTCATGTCATATGCTAGTAAAAATTCACCAATTTGGGAGTGATTCTGAGCTATATATAAAATGTACCAATAAAGAGTTCAATTTAAAAAATTTTTTAAATAATTCAATTAAAAAATAAAAATAAATTAATTAAAAAAGAAGAAAGCAAAATATTTGTCATTTATCAAGGAAATTCAATATGTAATCATATTTCTCAAGTAATTTTTCCCCATGCACTCATAATTTTAGTACATTAAAAGTTATTCTAAAACACAGATAATACTCTGGTAGGAAAGGATGGCAAAAGGACAACATGTGCTAATTATCTAGCTATGCATCCAAACCCCTTACTCGAAGTAGAATATACACAGCAACATGGAACTGAGCAAGTCAAATGCCATGGGTGTCTGGCAAAGTGATCATATGACTTATCGAAAACACTCCGAAGTAGTTCATTATTATCCTTATTTTACAGATGAGGGAATTAATACTAAGGATTTGAGAAACTTGCCCAAATCAAATAGCTAGAGGCAGTGCACTGCATTTTGAATGTGAATTCACTTCTTTCCAAAACCACTTTTTACCAGAAAACTAAACTATGGCACAGGATCCCCCTGGAAGGACCACAGCCTGTCTTCAGGAAGCCTACACAATGCACAAAACATTACTGGGGCATTTTTACTTATCAGCTGTTCTGAGGAGTGGAACCTGTGTTTTTATGAGCTTCTCCAAAAGATCTATGATCCCAAAGGTTCTGCTTGCCCTGACTTTGTAGGGTTTTCCGCAAAGCACTGCACCTTGTACACGCATCTTAGATCTGCATGACAACACACAGCATGTACTGCTACCTAATACTTTGCCTTGCTTTGCTGCCATTTGTGTAGTACATCTTAGTTTCTCTACTAGACATATGTTTCTTAAAGGGAGGACACAACAGTTTCCAATGGTGTCCTTTTTAGCACCCAAGCATGACACACTATGAACAATTATGCTTGAAATAGGCCAAACATTTTTGATTTCTTCATTTAGTGAGTGGCTGTTAGTTACCAAACTTTGATTTCTCCTATTGTTGGTCCCCTAGTTTCTGTCATCTAGAAGGCTCACTTCCTTAAATACCACACAAGTGTTTGATCAATCTAGAGCTTTTGTCTTCAACAAAGACCAGCAGGCACCCAATCTTGATGTCTATACCTTGTCACCACACTATCGTATGCCCACTTTCTTGTGATCATTGCCTAATCACTTAAGCCATGCTGTGAATTCAGAAGTTCTTAGAAATTCACACACTGACTCAGCATACATTTAAGAAGCACCTACTCTGGGCCAGGTACTATGATCAGAATTGGTAAAATCCAATCCCCACTCCTAACATTGTTGGATCCCTCATAAAGAGCATGTGGAAGTGCTCGATATGGAGTAAGTCAGTGAATACGTAACAGCTCTAAGCCTGTTTTTGAGATTGCTTTTGCTCTTCCTAGTGACTCTGATCAGGCTTACTTTATTCTTTCCATCTACTGAAGCATTGTTTTTCTTAGAGGTGAGGCTGCTTATTCAGAATCACAGGGTTTATTAAGCTTGTGAAATAGTTTCTAATTGACCTATATATTTAAGAAAACAATCACTGGCATACTGATGCTTGGAAAAAGATGGCCTAAGAATTTACAAATAAGCTGCTGTGGTAGTTGCCTGATTCCCTGGTGAATGGAGGTGTCCAAGTATTCCTTCCAGTGACACGTGCCCTTGGATATCCAGGATGGGAGGGGTCAGGGACAAACACAGAAACTTACTTTTGGGACAATCAGACTAAAGCAAGCAGCCAGACTGTTCTGTGGGAAGCAGAGGTAGACCAGTCACCTGAATGGGAAATGGGGCTTCAAGTTGGCACCATGTGTCTCCATCCAGGACATCTTGTCACCAAATGAAAAAGCAGCACACTCATTTAGGGAGGAATTTTCTCAGTGACCTTCTGCTTGCCAAGGAATTTTTGAAATATTAGACAAATGCATAATTAAAGAAGCAATTGGAAATAGATATGAAGACTTTTTCTAAACCATGCTCTCAAAGCATTTTTATTCCATTTAAATTTTAAAAGTAATTATATTGCCTACTGCCAAGGAAGTTAACACTAATTATTGGAATAAATAATAATGTACAAATTAAACAGAAATGCAAGGACAGAAAATGCAGAATGACATTCAAAACAGAAGCACAACATTGTTATTTCTAATGCAACATAGTATATTCTCTTGATTTATGAAGATGTAATTTTAAATATTTATTAGTGAAACTTTTTATCCTGTATCACTTGACTTTATTAACAGATTGTCTCTAAAAATAACAGTAATCTTTTCTCAGAAGTAAACAAGTATGATTTTGCTTATTATATTATACAGCATTTCCACAGAAACATTTATGTACACTTATATAAATCCCATAGTGAATTATGCTGCGATTAAAATGCACAAACCAAACCAAATATCCCCTCAGTAATTTGTTCCCAATGCAATTTGTCTTTTAATGTTTCAAAGTATCGTTATATGACACATAAAAAATTAACATGAATTTTGACTAACTCTGTGTCAGAGCTGGACTAGTGGACAGAATCATAGAAAAGATGCTATAGTTTACATCTAAATGTCCCTTCCAAGCTTCATGTGATCATAGGTAAGGTTTGGGGGAGGCAGCTGTATCACGGAAAACATGATACTCATGAGTGAATTAGCACACTGATGAGTTTGTAGCTAAATGGAATGGTGGGAGATGAAGACCAATGGGAGGAGATGGGTACATTGCGGCGGGGCCTGGATGGAGTTCTCCTTCCTCCCTGGATCTCTCTCTGTTTCCTGTAGACATGCCATGATCGGCCCCCCTCCACCATGCCACCCTGCCTTGGAGTCAGCCAACTATGCATTGAAACCCTTACAAGCTGGGAGCCAAAATAAGCTGTCTCTTTTAAGTTATGAGTATCAGGTCTTGAAATTTCATCTTAGTTACTTCTCTCATTGCCAAGAAAATATTTTTTAGGGAAAGGTGGGAATTAGCATTTAATCTTTCAGTCTTCCCAAATTCTAAAGGCTAATTTCAGGAAGATTCAAAAATATACTGCAGCCTCAGTTTCCTTTCTTTTCCCTAGAGAAGGAGAAATAAACATACTTAGGAGGCAGAGAATTCTTTTCTCTTGTAATTAAAAAGATAACTGTTACATGTTGCTTTTTTCATGTGGTTAATAGGTTTGCTGAGCATATCAAGTAAGAACTGTCATTTGTATATTTAAGGAGTGGAAAGTGGCCAAGTGCTATCATACTTATGATTATTTTTGATGTCAGTGCTCTCAGATGAAAATTCTCCCTGTGGCCTTTGAGGATTTTCCCATTCCTGAGTGAAGAATGTGCAGTGTAAAAGCACTTTAGCATGCTTACAGAAAGCCAGTTGGATTGGTTGGCTTTTCAGAGCCCCCCTCCCCCCAAATCAAGATCTTCTACTTCTGTAAATTGTACCACTATCATCACTACAATTCTGAGGCCACTTCCCAGTACGTACTCAAAGAAAATAAGGACTCTGTTTTCTCAGAATGCCACATTTTGAAGTCATATGCATTGATGAAATCTAAGCCATTCTTTTTTTTTATAAATAGAGTTTGACTGTTATATTTTAGATATACACTATGGTCACATTCATCATTGAGATTTTGTACTGTATATAATACACCTTGATTCTCATTTTTTCCATTTACCTGCCCCCCCTTCAACTCCAGCCCTATATATATAAGCTTTGTTTCCTTTTTTACCATCAAATTTATTCTTCTTTGCTCTCCCCTGCCCCACCCAGTTCCCCTCTCCCTTTTTTCTTCTTATTTCCTAATACCTATCATATATTCTCAACCTCATTTACACCTTCAGTTTCTCACACTAGAGAATGATATATTATTTGCACATCTGTGCCTTATTATTTTACTTACGAATATGGCCTCAAGGTGCATCCATTTACCTATCAGTGTCTCTAATTTATCATTCTTTATGATTGAGTAATACTCTATAAAGAAATCCACATTTTCTTTGTCCAGTCTCTAGGTGATGGGTATTTGAGCTGTTTCCCAAGATCTAGCTGTAAGAGACTGCTTACTTTACTGCCTGGATTTATGAGTAAAATGTTTAGGGCTCAATTCAGTGACTAGTGTGGTGAAGGTGACACCTCCTCCTGCTGGCCTTCAAGGTTCTCCTTTGCAAAACAAAAACAAAACCCCTTGAGACAAGCAGCTTCAAAGCCTCTGTCTTTACAGTCATTTTGAAGTAAGATAGTTAGTACATACTGGTATCACAGGCAGAAGGTCAAACAACTGAGGGCAGAGAAGGAGTGGACAAGTACAATTAAGTAAGTACATCATGACTAACTTTCCTACATTTGCAAAACCCACTTGTAATCTTAAGAACTTTGGAATGAAACTGTTGTACATTCACTTTTGCTCCTTTACTCGGCTTCCACCACCCAAAATGTACTGACCTTAACTGAAAGGCACTGACTGTGTTTATCAAGTAGAGACAAGGGAATTGAGCCATGCTTTTGAGGAAATAATTTATGCAAACAGCCACTCAGAATAACCTACAACAACATCACCAAAATCAAAGGATGTGATTTCTCCTCCTATATTACATCATGGAGGGAGTTAATTTGCACTATAAACATGTTATCTGTGGAGACAGCTTCAGTCTAAAGGAGAAAAGTCAGGAAAGATGGCAGCATAGACCAGCAGTAGCATTACAAAATAAATTTAACAGGAAATGTGTTCATTTGACTTCAAAAATTACAAAATACAAAACATAATTTAATATTTAATATACTGCATAACTAATGGAAATTGTCATTTCCATTCCGTTGATTTCTAAGAAAGTGTTCAGCATCTTTCCCCATGCTCTCTAATGTACCATAAAATCTTTCTGAGGAAAGATATTAATTTTTAAGTGGTGAACCGAAAAGGCCATTTGTAGGAAATAAATCCTTCGTTGAAGCATTGGAAAATAATCATGGTTCTTTTTGCACATAGTTTCACATAAGTAACACTGCCCAAACATTAATCAAATATTGCGACATTCAAGTCCTGTAATATCATGATAATAAAAGAGATAAAAGGAGAAACTCACCTGCCTTGTAGAAATCTGAGTGCAGAAGATAGGAATCTTGGGTAATGGTGTTACCATCCACCACTAACCCAAGCTAGAGACTTCAATGTCATTTTAGATGCCTCTATGTTGGCTTCTTCTCAATAGTCCATCTAATTAATCAAAGAATCCTACTGAATCAGCCTAAAAAAGTGGTCCTAACTCAAACTGCTAGACTTTTTTGGCCTGAAATAGTTCATCAGCTGGCTCCATGATTCTCTTGCTCAAATCTTACCAGCCCTTTCATGGTTGTCATTTATTTTTCTCCATTGTCTGCCCTACCCTGGGTAAATGACTTCTCTAAAACAATATCAGGTTTACACCTTATACCTTTTAGTGGTTTAAAAGGCTGCCCATCACTAGGAGCCAGCACCAAGCCCTTGATCTTCACCTGCAAAACCACCAAACACAGCTGATACCTTTAGTCATGAATCTCAAGAGTTATGAGTCCCACATGAACTTGATGTGGGTTCATAATACAGGAAACGCCCACGTCAGTTCTTCACCAAGGAACTTTCTGACCATACTTCAAAAATTAGCATGCAAGTTACTTTAAAAAGCTTTCTTGAACACTTCAGACACTCTTAGACATTCTTCCTCTACTTCTGCAGAATACTGAACACTATTCTAAGCAAACTGCACATTCTTCTATTATACTTCACTGTGATTTTTTTTCTATATTTGTGTCCATGTGCCCTGATTTAAGCTACTTCAAATAAGATGGCTTGGAGATGTCATCATCTTAGTTTCTGAGCTCCTAAGATAAGGTCTGGAGTGCAGTGGGCACTCAAGCAAAGCCAACTAAAATGCAAACTAACTGAATGACTAAAATAAACAGATAAAAGAAGGCATGGGATTTTATCACTATTATCTTCAAATGAATCTTACTTCAATGTATATGATCTGTGATGTCAGACTCAACTGAACAAGTTGGAATGTTACACTAGTCTTTTATGTTTCTCCTTGTGTCAAATATAGTATTGAACAAGACCACTGTAGCTACCTCTAGTATTAAATAAGACTTCCTTTTCCTAGATTTATTACAAATGGATTGTGAGTTCAGAACAATGTCTCTAGTGTGGGCTCTTTTTTTCTATCAATCTTGACTGGGAAAAGAAGCTAGATCTTCCCATCTTAGCAAGGTTGTATTTGTTTAAGCACACAAGAGAGAACATATGGTAAGAATCCACCAAGAATGAGAATCCTGATCAAAATGGTCTGCAGGTGTTCAAGGAAAGCATCTCTGGGCCTCCCAGAGGAAACTGGCCTCCCTAGTAACTTAGCATCAAGAGCTAGATAAATACAAGCTATCCTGACAAGCCATGAAAGGTCAAGGAACAGACTGGCTTTAGAGACTGGGCCATGTTCTAATCCAAGTCTATAGTACTCATTCACATTGTACTCTATGAGTAACGATCCCTGATATTATGTAATATGGAGGGCACTTCTCCAGACATCAACATTTTACATAAAATTACAAGACTATTATAATTTTAAGCAATGAGCTGTCATGATACCCTTATATAGTAGGAAGTGGGGTCCTTAAAATGGCACCAATGTCCAAGTCTTTGGGCAGCCCATTTCATGTGGCTATGACATGAACATTTTTCCCCATCAATCCATGTACTTTTCAAAACCTGAGCCATCTTCACCTCATATTTAATGCTTTAAAAAATAGATCTTTTTTCTTACCACCCCTTCATTCTGTGATACCTCAGAACCTGCATTTTGGCAAAATCCTAAGTACCATGAAACTCATCATTCTCTAGGTTTCTCTCCCCACTCCAGAAATTTCTCACCTCCTCAAAAAGATACAGGGATGCCTGACATACATGTGCACACGCATATACACAAACATCCCTACTCATCAGCTACAAAGACCCTGTATGGGCTGCCATACCAATGACCCCTTTGCCCCGCTGAACCCAAAGTCTTAGGCTATATGATAGGACTTGCTCCTCCCAGAATCTTAGAAATTCCTACCTCCTCACACCAAAGTCAACTGCATGCTCTCCAGTCTTGATCTGTAGAGGATTTCAGAATCCTCATTGAGTGTGACCTTTGCTGTTCTTTCCTTTCGATGCAACTATAGGACTTTCTTGTTTTTAGTGGTTATCACTGAGATCATTTCTTTGTGCCCCATGATTTTGAGCCCAAGTTTAGGCATGCAAATTGTTTCCTTCTCTGGGAGTTGAGGCACTCCAGTTCTAAGAAGGCAAAAAGACAGCAGGGTATTTATCCCCTGAATTGCCAGTGTAATTCATGGTGCTGACTGGTAGAGTATTTCTAACCCTGGGCACTAAGCATTTGCATCCATTTGCCTGCAAGCTGGGTCTGTGTTCTAGTCCACTGGCCAGTTCTCCCCTGACTACAGACATCTCTCTGGAATCCAGGGTTCTGCATTCCGTAAGCTTCCAAGCTGACCTTCCTCCTGTCTCTGCTCAAAGCCATCTTCCTTCTGATGACACGCACAACAGGCCAAATACCATTTTCTGTCTGAAATGTGGCCTAGATCTAGCTTAGCAGTCAACAGTAAAGTAGGTTCTACCAGTCAAATCCAGCCCATTGCCCATTTTCCTACGGTAGCAGGTTAAGAATAGTTCTTATAGGGCCGAGGGTTAGCTCAGTGGTTCCGGCGCCTGCCTCGCAAGCGCAAGGTCCTGAGTTCGATCCCTGGTAACCACATATAATGCTGAGCGTGGAGACACGCCCACCAACAATCAACACCGCATACCTCAAGGCCGGACGTGGTGGCTCACACCTGTCATCCCAGCACTCGGGAGGCAGGGACAGGAGGATTGCTGAGTTTGCGGTGGCTTGCCTGGGCACCATAGTGAGCTCAGGGCCAGCCTGA
>PVIC010014271.1:23702-36922 GCA_004025085.1 Thryonomys swinderianus | reverse complement strand
GCGTTGATTGTTGGTGGGCGTGTCTCCACACCCAGCATTATATTGGTTACCAGGGATCGAACTCAGGACCTTGCGCTTGCGAGGCAGGCGCCGGAACCACTGAGCTAACCCTCCGGCCCGATATCTGCATTCTTTTCTTTTTCCCATTCTCCCCCTCCTGCAACCCTCCCTTTCCTCTTCATTTTACAAAAGCTCTGTTTCCATTTTTTTCTTCAAGTCTCTCTGTTTTTTAAAAGCCCCTTTCCTTTTTTGTTCTTTAATTTATACTCTGGATTTGCATATAGGAGAAACCATGCAATATTGAAGCTTCTGGGTCCGATGTTTTGCACTTGACATTATGGTCTCAAGGTTCATCCAGTTTCCTGTAAATGACTCAGCTTTATCCTTCTTTATAGCAGAACAGCACTCCAATGCAAGTAAGAGTGTAATAGCTACATTTTCTTTATCCATTCATCTGCCGATGAACATATAGGCCAATTCCAGGATGCGTTATAAATGTGCTGCTATAGACATAGATGAATATATCCCTGTAATGTAATGACTTTAATGTGATTTTCCTCCTCTCCTTTTCAATTACTTTTATTTCTTCCATCTGATTTCACATCTGGCCTATCTCTGTATAGCTTTCAAATAGTAAACAAGGTGCTAAGGTGCATCCAGAAGGTTTGAATAGGACCAAAAATAAAGAGTTCCTGTGTATTTTCTCCACAAAATATAGGCCAAGCTCTGCCTATGAACAAGCTACTTGCAATAAAGAAAAATCAAAAGGACCCTGAATGTCTAGCACCAGTGTTGGCTGCATAAATTGTTTTCCCCCTTGTACTAAATAGCCAACTGTAAAGTAGGCAATTTAATGCGAAAAAATTAATGTCATGGAAATTGGTCGTTACATACTTCAGGGAAAAGAAACATTAAAATAGTAAGTTCTATGTCCTAATCCTGTGAAGAACACACAGGCATGAATAGAAACCAAACAAGGGTACTAACTTACCAACTGTGTGGTCCCCCTGCTAAGTTGGCCTTTTTTCTTCTTGTATATCTGTGTCTGTTACTTCTAAATTTAGTAGCAAGAAGAATTAAAGTACTGAACATAGAAGAAAAGAGACGATGGATGTTAGTTTCAACTGCCAGACACATCTGATAAAACATCCACGCCAATAGAACAAGGGGCAAATATGAGACTTACAAATCTATCAGGCACCTCCCCTTACATGCAGATTCTTCTAACTCCATCTGTAGCATTTGGTCTTTGGTGCTGATACATTTGCAGATATTCTCCTTTGAGTTCAGCTTCACTTACAGCCTTAATCCATCCACCTGCCTATGTTCGTGTGTGTGTATGTGTGTGTGAGACAAGCATCACTGGTAGCTACTGACCCAAAAGACTTTACCAGGAAGCATATACTTCCCACTGTCTTAGACACCTTCCTGTCACTGATATCCCATCCCTGACACCCAGAGTTTCAAGGAGAGGGTTGTTTGGGTTTATGTTTCTGTACACGGAAGGCATGGTGTAAGGGGCTGGTGGAGGAGAGGTGCTCGCTGCATGGTGTCAGGAAGCAGGGAGAGAAGGGAGGAGCCAGGGAGAAAGACTGACCCAGGCCACGCTCCAGGGATACCTCTTCCCGCCAGATGCTGCGCACTCACAGCCAGTTAGATGCATCATCCTATAACCCAGTTGCCCTCCACCAGCCTGGTTCCTCAACACTGAGGGCCCTGGGGCCTCTGGATAGAAAATACAGCTCCCAGGAAGTTAGTGTTTCCAGCGTGCAAAGGGCTGTTTGGTGCCTACTCTCGCGAGACCGTTCCTGCTACAGTCCTGCATCAGTGACTTGTTCCCGGAACAAGCGCGGCCTCGTCTTCACCCCGAGTCAGAGCTCCTCTGAAGTCTGAGAAGCTGGAAGCAAATGGCCCTTGGGCAAGGGTTCCTGCTTGGAAGTTAGTTCCCTCACCGACTGGTCTCTTGAGTGCTTGTGGGCCAATCGGTTAGCAGCTTCACGGGGCAGTGTGTCCGTCTACGCCTAGGGAATGCAGCTCTGACCCCAGGGAGTCAAGGGACCCTGAGTCACCCAGGGGGCCCGAGGGGAGTGTGCCCCGGCTGGGACCCTCCGCAGCTGGGCTGCACGCTTGGGCTCCCCAGGGCGTCCTCCCCCAGGTGCTCTTCCACTCTGCCCTTCCCGAGCCACCTCAGACCCGGGGAGCAGCAGCGCCCCGCTCTTGCTGACTCCTGCACCCCCACCCTACACGCGGTTCCTGACGCCTGCCCACTCCTCTCTGAGTTGTCTCTTCTTAAATGTTTTCTCTTTAACACCTTCAGACTGAGCCAAGTGCTTCCCGCTGAGCCCCTGACACAGCCGAGCCCCATTAGTCCACGTGTCCTTAGCGCCTAGTAGGACCAGAGTCAGAAGAGACCGTTGAACATAAAGATGATCCTTTTGTTGAGCACACAAGGCCTGAGCCGACTCTCCGATGCCTCTGAATTATGCATGTCTAGGCCGGCTGAGCCATCTGAGAACCGCAGAGGCACAATCCGCAGGATGGAGGTTTGGATTCCTGTGTTATTTGTGGACAGGGTATTTGCTGCCTCGAAATCATTCTCTAAGTTTCGGATGCTTTGAAAGAGTCTCCTGAGCACGTACTCTTCTCTGTCCAAAGCATGTAAGAAAAATGTCTGGTTGTGATTTCTACTTTATTTCTCCCAGGCTATTTTTCTGAGGCAACCAAGTGTTCATTTATTTATTTCATCGCATAGAGGGGCTGTTCTATGCCAGGGAAACCCTGTGTGAGGGAAGAAACAGTAAAAAGGAAACAGAAGTAGTATAGGCCTCATGATGCTCAAGTTTCTAGTTCAGGGGAAGAAGAATTTTCTAATTGTATACACATAGAGACAGCACAAATGGGTGCTACAAAAGGAGGTGCAGGACATGAGGACAGATGTGAGAGCGGGGTTCGCATTGCCAGGAGGTCCTCGAAGGCTCTTCGGAGGCCTGAATAAGGGAGAGTTGAAAAAGGAGAGAATTTCAGAAAAGGATAGAGCCTGTGCTGAAGCCTGTGTGGCGAGCAGGTGCGGCAGCAGGGAAAGGAAAAGAGAAACACCAGGAGGCCGGGGATGTTAAAGACTGAACAAGATGTGCCTTGAAGGCCAAGTTCAGCACTTTGCTCATCTCCAAGAACAATGTGAAACCACTGGAGGGTTTTAAACAGGGAAGAACCTGATTGAGTTTTTAAAAAATCATTTGTCTCCATAAGAGTTCTTAGACTCCAGGATTCCAGACTGGCAAGAAAAAAAAAAAAACAGTTGAAAAACAGTAGAGAAAATTCACTCATTTCTTTGCAGGTGATTAGCCTGAAACTGCATTAATTCCTCCTAATCAAAAGATTCTTCTCAAGGCCTCCACAGTGACAGGTAATTTCAAAATGTGATCGTTATACGTGTCTGTTTCTAATCAATCCCTGGAACTACATTTCAGCCAGTCAACGCAGCTACATATTTTTGTAACTTTCCAGTAATTTTCATGTCACAGCTGTCACCGGACTCCCCGCTGGCCCCGAGTACACATAACTAATTAATCAATCAATCAAGAAGGAGAGAAAAGCAGGCCTGATGCTATCCTGGGAGCCTCTGCTTGCTAATTCTCTATGGCTGGTTCAGGGTAGACTCAAAAAGGAGGCCTTGTTAATAGGAGACAGAGTCTGGTTTACGGATAATTCCCGAGCCTCACAGTCTTGTCATTTAGAGTGTGTGCACAGCCGTTGCCTGGCTGGTTACTGCACATAACGGAGCAAATCAAATCTGTGGCTGGGACCCCCGCTGCTCCCCGCATCTCGGTGTGGAGGCCGACGGGAGTGAGGAGCAGGAGCGGCAGGCGGCGCAGGAGGTGGGTTCCCGGATCAGGGGGATCAGGGTAAAGAGGGCGCCTGTGAGGGCTGTGGAGCCTCAAGCACCGTGCGCAAGCCTGGGCAGCCGTGGCACCCACAGGTCCCGTCTCTTCCCGCATGAAGGGTAAGGAGAAAAACTGCACCACGGGAAGTGTGCTAGCCTGCTTTCTACCGCTGTGACGAAAACCCAAGAAAGTCACCGTATAAAGAGGAAAGGTTCGCGCTGGCTCAGGGCTTCGGAGGTGTCAGTCCAGGGACACAGGAACAACACGGGAGGTGGGAAATGCCAGGTGTGCTCCCCTCACGACAGCTGGGAGCTGGGAGAGAGGAAGGGGCCGGGGCCCCCCAAGTCCCCAAAAGGGTGTGCCGCCAGTGACTCAGCCTCCTCCAGCAGGCCCTATCTCTTAGAGAGTCCTTGGCTTTCAGTCGCACCAGGAACTCAGAACCCTGAGCATCATGGGTTTCAGATGCTAACTACGGCAGGAAGCCAGCAGGTAAGCAGGTGGCACGGGCTTGGGACAGCTCTGGATTTGAGTCCGGCCCATGAACACTGACTCTGTTTGCCGACAGCTGGCCGTGCCAGGAAAGCTGGCTGCTTTATCTCTTCCGTGCTCAGGAGCGATGGCCATTGTCCTGCTCATCTAGCGAGACCTGGTTCTCTGCTATACTAGACAGAGCCGAGCCTCAGAGCTCCCGGGGAAGGCACACTTCTTTTAAGTGCCACGCTGTGCCCCTGGGGCCGCCCTCGTCCACCTCCGGGCGCTGCGTCCTAGAACCCATGACTCCGAGATACCGCAGCAGCAGCAGATCATTCCGAGCAGCACAGCAGGACTTCACAGACCCGCCCGGAGCCACGGGCGTCACACCGCTCGCCGCGTCCCCTGCGGAAGCCGGACGTGTGGCCAGAGCAAGTGAGAAGGAGGGGAGCGAACGGGACTCGGGAGCAGGGTCTCGCGCCCGGTGGTCACTTCCTGGGAAGGACACAGCGGCTCTTGGAAAGGGCGCTGCGCAAGGGAGGTGAAATCCCTCCAGAAACACCCAGAGGTGACAGGAGACTTCAGAGCGAGCGAATGAGAGCTGGCAAAGGGCAGGGCCTGGCGGGCAGGAAAGGGAGGAGAAACCAAACGCTGCCTTGTGGGGTTTTTTTGTTTTGTTTTTGTTTTTTGAGACAGGGTCTTGCTTTGTAGTCCAGGCTGGCCCCGAGCTCACTATGGAGCCCAGGCAAGCCTCGAACTCAGCAATCCTCCTGCCTCTGCCTCCCGAGTGCTGGGATGACAGGCGTGAGCCACCACGCCCAGCACTGTGGTCTGTGGTATTGATAGCTGGTGGGCATGAGTCTCCACGCCCAGCACTGTATGTGGTTACCGGG
The DNA here is from genome assembly GCA_004025085.1 of Thryonomys swinderianus. NCBI lineage: Eukaryota > Metazoa > Chordata > Mammalia > Rodentia > Thryonomyidae > Thryonomys > Thryonomys swinderianus. The sequence goes on along the minus strand of PVIC010014271.1, from coordinate 31,674 downwards.
GACCAAACTCAGGACCTTGCGCTTGTGAGGCAGGCGCCGGAACCACTGAGCTAAGTCTCCAGCCCTGCCCTGTGGTTTTTAAAAATTTCCGTGAGCCAGGAGGCTTGTGCACCAGTTTCCCCGAGTCTGAAGGAGGACGATGGATTCTGGCGGCCGTCAGCCCGTCTGAGGAGCAAGCCCCTCACCCCGGGCTCGGGAGGGCGACTGATGCAGGTGCGGGCTCCGCGGGCGCCCAGGGCCCGGGCAGCGCAGCCGCCAGCTCTGGTGGGGTTTCCTGGCAACTGCAACGGCAGACTGAGCGGGGCGGGCCCTGCGGGGCCTCCAGGCTCTCTAGAAGGAACGCCCACAGTGGGGCTGGGCGCGGGTGTGGCCTCCGCCCTCCTTTTGCACGCCGTCCTGCACACGTGCTGAGGACTCATCCTGGCGCCTGACACTCTGGGGGCGTCTTTGCAGGAGAATCAGGGGCGTCTCCAGCTGCTGCAGGGGCTGCTGGCTGTGCACAAGAAACACAGGCAGCTCCTCAGAATGGAAAGCTCTCTCCCTCCCGAGCCACAAAGAACGCTTCCCCTACTGCCAGCGAGAGCAGAGACATGTGAATGAAGTGAATTAGAAGAGCGAGCAGGTCTCTGGAAACGGGGTTGTGACACTGTCGAGCTCCGAGCCGAAGACGAGCGTGCCCGAGTCGGGCCTGTGTGGGCTCTGCCTAAACGGCTGCAAATGAACCGGAGAGGACCCTGGCTGACCTGTGGCCCTGTGCCCACGCCAGGCCGCTGCGGGACAGTGGCAGAGAGCCGCCTTTGTCTCGCGGCTGCGCAGGTGACCTTGTGAGCAGCACGCTGTAAATTGCTGAAGCAGGTGCTGAGAAGCCGACCTGGCAGATTTCTGTCAGTCGCGGTAATACACGCTCGCCTTCCTGAAGCCCTGGGAGGCGCGTTTAGCAAGGGGCAGCGCTGCTGGGAGCTGGCGCCAGGTTTGCCCACGGGAGGTGCCAGGAGAGCCGCCAGGCCTGGCCACGGGCACTCACTTGGCCTCCTCTCGCCCTGGTTTTTCCTCCGGCCGGATTTTGTTCTCTTCGTCTGGGACCTGGGAGTGGTTGGGTGACATCTGACTGGGGAGGCACGTGGGCAGGGAAGACACGCCGCACAAGGCTTGGAGCCCAGCTCAGCTTCTCAGACCCGGGGGCACAGTCAGGGCCTGCAGGGCGGTGCGGGGGCCGCTGTGCAGACGGCACTGGAACCCAGGCGCCAACAGGACCAGCCTGGCGTGCAGAGGAAGGGCTGGCAGGACTCACTCAGCTCTGCTCTAGGAATGTTTTATTTATTTCCTTTTTCCACCCAGGAAGCAGCACGTGGCAGCCTACGAAGCCTCCTGCCGTCGCCTGCAGCTGGAGGGAAGAGAACTTAGCGACCTGGGAGCTTTCCTGCCTGAAAAGCGAGGGCTCGGATTTGGGGATTTGGGAGGCTGTGCTGCCAGGCCGTTCCCAGGAAACGCGTGGGAGGCCCAGCGCGGAAGGGGGGCCGATCGGCACACGGGGCTCGGCGGGAGGCCCGGCGCGGGCGCGCTGCCGGGGCCTGGGGGCTGTCATTTACCTTTGCTGGGCCTGGTGACAAATGGGAATGCTAGTACCTGGCCGTCACGGTTACAACGAGGAGAGAGGGTATTAAAGAAGCGTGGAGCGTGGAGCGTGGAGCCAGCTCATGGGAAGCGCCACTCCCGCAGGAGCACTGGCACGTGCACGGGCTTCTAGCAGAATCCACGCGGTCACGCGAGGAGGCGGCGGAGGAGAGCAGGAGCCTGATTCCAGTAAACGCCACACTGGGGCCTGAGCCGCTCCGTGGGGCCTGCAGCACAGCCATGGGGTTCCGACAAAGCGCCCCGTCTCCCTGGTCCCCTTTATCGGCTTGATAGAAGAGAGACACCCCTCTTCACAGTGGCGTCGCTGGTACTGATGAATGTGAATCAGTCAAAGCACACGTGGCACCTGGCACAGCGTGCACACGCAGTGTGTATTTGCTCCTTTCCTTCTCCGCTTGGAGCTGAGAACGCTGGAGACGCTGAGTCCTCGGCTGCGCTGGAGGCGCCTCCGGCATCAGGACGGCGGGACCGGGCGGGAGGCCACACGCCGCAGCCCAGCCCGGCGGCTCGCGCCTCAGACCGACCCTGTGCCCAAATAAAAATATTTCTACAAAGGGCTGGGAGGCAGCTCCGCAGAAAGGCCCCGGGTTCGGTCTGCAGCACTGTCAAAGGAGAGGAGGCAGCGGAAGCAGGAGGAGGGGGAAGGGCGGGGAGCAGCCCACGAGGGGCGGCGGCGGCGCTCAGCCGCGCGTGTCGGCGTTCCCGCGGAGGGCAGGCGCCGGCTGCACCACGGCCGTCTGTGGCTCAGCGCGCTGCGCACCCGGAGAGGTTCCCGGGGCTCGGCCTGGGGCGGGGAGGCTGCGTGCGTGCGTGTGTGGAGCGGAAACTGGGGTGGCAGAGGGCGGACCTGAGAGGAGCCGGCCGCAGGGCCAGGCCGCACCCCCTGCACCCTCCGCGCCGGGCCGGTACAGGCTCCTTGGCCACGGCTGCCGTGTGATGGAGGACAATCTGCCTTTCTCAGAGTCCACCCGTTTATGTGTAAATCTCCTTAAAAAAACCAAACACACAAACCCTCAGAGAAACATCTAGGGACACCTCCCTGGCACCGTGCCCTCGGCATGCTGACGCCGCGCCCTGCCGTCACGGGCACCCTCGAGGTACTGCACACAGACCCACCTCTGAGGACGAGGAGCTGCCTGGTCAGGCCAGCTCCGGGGAGGTGCCAGGGGGCTCTCAGTGGGGGAGTCCCTGGGCTGGGGCTGGGCCCCAGGCTTCCCGGCAGTGAGCGGTGACCCCAGAGCTCCAGCCCGGTGCCCGAGATGACCCCTGCTGTCCCCGAGCAGACTGCCCACCGCTGGCCTCACTGGTGACCGCATCACGTTCTCCCAACACGATTCTTAGAGCAGAGGGCGGGTGAGGGCGAACGCCACGGGGAGACAGCTCGGAGACGAGGGCACATTGCTCAAGACGGGAGGCGGGACGGGCGTCGCTTCCCGGTGGGCTTTCCTTTTGCTGTCTGCCTTTCACCTGCACCCCTGCCCTGCTTTGGAGATGGCTATAAAATTGCTATGTAAGTTGTTTCTAAAGGCTGGATACTGAAACACCTTTCTAAATGCTCTGCTTAATGTTTTTCCCACATTGTAATTCATTGTTGGCCTTTTCTACAGTGAATTGTTGGAATTAACCAATAAATCAGCAGGGAAAGACATGCCAATTTCCTTCCCCGTTGATAAATTACGGTGTGGGCTTGGCATCGTATGTTTTATTGTGTCTGTGTGTGTATCCTGCACCCCCAACATTTATTTTTCAGGGAATACTGAAATAGTAAAGCTTCTAGATGACTTGCCAGTTCTAATGGGTAATATAAATACAGTATTATATTTCTACCACACATTACACAAATCTACTGCATTAATCAATAGCTGGCAGGGACCGACAATTGGTAAATAATATTATTGCAGGCTGCTCATATGCATGTACCAGAAAACAATTTACTTTTAGCTTTGACTCGCAATTTGGTTTTGTTCATCAAGATTACCCTACTTCCCTGGCCTCAGTTTTCTTAGTACTTAACAGGTTAATTCCACATTTAAAGAGCAATCTTTCCCGTTCATCCAGGTCAGCAATACCTGTGAATGACGCTTTGCTACTCTCTCTTTCTTTACAAAACCTTGGACCTAATACATTCACCATAGAAGCTCTCAGAGAAGTGTACCTGAAACACGGCCACGCTGAGAGTGTGACAGGTGCCAGGTGCCAGGGGTGTCATGTCAGGAAGGAGGCGTCTGCCGCACCTGACCTTCAGCCTCGTCAGCGAGCACAGGGCGGCAGAGGGCGCTCCGGGGCCCGGCCAGCGGTCCTAAGAGGTCAGAACTGCCCCTGCTTGGCTTCCTTCCTGGGCCTGGTTCCGGTTCACGGTCGGGCGCAGGAGGACACAGATGTTTCACGGTCTCCGCGTGGATGGGTCATCGAGGGACGGGTCATCGAGGGAGGCAGGATTTCGGGAGGTACACCTTCCGGGCCGTAGGTCATGAGCCAAAGCGGGAGGGGAAGGAGAGGGCTGTTAACAAAAACCAAGACAATCAGGGAAAGACAGTTACGTCCTGGGCAGACAAGGAGCGTGGAAGCTGAAGAGATGAGCGTTCGTGAAAGTTTTATGACTCGGTCTCCGAGAGCAAATGGAGTCCAGACAAGATAAACTACAACGTTCTTCCCTGAAAGTGTTTTTAGAATCGCCTGCTCTGCGCTGTGTCAAGTGTTCGGCACCAGCATCTTCATGCCAGGGCCGGGCTCTTCAATAATTCAGCTCCTGACAAGGAGTGAAATACAGGGGAGACCTGGCTTAGCAGGAAAATTGCATGGGAGAAAGGGGAAGACTTGGGGTGGAACTGAGGCAGGTTCCAGGGAGCAGCGCGTGGGGGAGCTGCAGACGCGCGGAGCCCGCCCGAGCACAGCGCCTCGACGGGGCGCGGGGGTCCTCCACACAGCTGCGGGGCGCGGGGCGCGCTGGCTGTCTGCTTCAGCAGGGTTCAGGCCAGCTTGTCTGCGACCACATAAAGGCAACCGAAATAACCAGAGTACCAGGGAAGCACGTTAATTGAGGGGAAGTTCAAGAAACTGAAATTTTTTTTTAAGTTAGTGAATCCGTGGAAGCCCTAATGGAAAACAGAACCGACCTCACGGATGTCATGTGGAGGCGTGGCCGGTGGAGGGACTCAGCGAGCAGGGCGGGGTGGACAGGAGCTCCCGCCACGGAAGGGCGCCCCGGAACCAGCACCAACAGCGCAGACAGCAGGGAGGAGCGGGAAGGAGATGCCTAAGCTTCCTTCCTCTGATCTCTGGGGGCCTCTCGGTTCTCCCGTCGGCCAAAGCGGAACCAGAAGCCGGTATTGAGAGGCCATGTTGTCCCCAGTGGCTCATCTTTCTGGACCAAACTGGGGCGCATGGCAGACGGTGGGCCTTGGGCCAGGGACGGAGGAGGGCCCAGCAGAGGAAAGCAGCCCTGCCTGGAAAAAAAACATTCTGAATATTCACTGGGTACGTATTTACAGACCTATGGACCAAGGGCAGTGTTAGTGATCACAGCATCACCAGACAGGCTCTCGGGAGGTTTCCGCCTGGGCAGGGAGCCCAAAGCTGCTCTCCCTGCAGACGGGTTCACAGATTTCCAGCCTCCATCATGCGGGAAGAGTTTTCAGTAAGAGTATAAAGGGGTTTACCAGCGAGAGATTACAGCATACACTCCAAGAAATGCAGGCTGAGCCCACAAGAGAGATGTGGGACCCGGATCTGGGACCCTCTGTGGCTGTCTTGAGGGAGAAGAAACCCCAGAAAAGGTTGGCCCTCTTCCCAAAGGGGTGCTGGCCGATTTTAAAGCCGTGAGCCTCTTTCTTTCTTTTTTTAATGGATAATGTAGGCATTCCTTGAATTCTCTCAACCTGCCAGATTCCTTGTCCTTACTTTTTGTAAACTAAGCTCACTACGGATTTACACTCTCTCGAGGACTTTTGGGTGCAAGAAGCCTGGCAGAAAGGGGCCTGCCTTAACCAGCGGGGTGGTGGCTTCCAGTGGTCCTGCTTGCTGGAGTCTTTTCAAAAGCACGATTCTGACTTACGGCTTCCTCAGGCCCTTTCCGCCTATCTAGTTCTTCTGGCCTACACGAAGAGGACAGCAGCGTCCCGGATCGAGGACTGAAGTCTCGCACCCAGTCTACACAGCAATGCAGGGCCTGCCATGCACACTGTTCCCTGGCACTGATCAGGCTGGCAGAGTTGCAGACAGGGTTGCCGCTTCGGGTTCTCCAAACCCACAGCTGCTCTGGTTCGGCCCTTTGTTATTCCCGTCTCCCCCGAACTCATCCGAACGCCTCACTAAATATTACCGTTTCTGTCCTTCCCTACTTGGTGAGAGTAAATCCCAGGCTGCTGAATGAGTTCTGTTCAGGAGAACATTTGTAAACTGGATTTGTTCTTAGTCTGACAAAGCGAGGCTCGTACAATACACCCGTGGAAGCTCAGGAAGCCAGTGTTCTCAGGTTGGGACTTGCTGTCCTCCGAGGGATCTTTGGAAGTCTGAGTAAGAGGGCATTGATACCCATGTTGAACTTTTAAAAAACGTGACTGATCAAATTCTCAGTTCCTCAAAGGTGAGTTATGCTTTATTGTTGTTTTTTTTTTTTTTTAACAGCCGGGTGATGTTGAACTTTTAAAAAACGTGACTGATCAAATTCTCAGTTCCTCAAAGGTGAGTTATGCTTTATTGTTGTTTTTTTTTTTTTTTTTTTAACAGCCGGGTGTTTGTCGGCTCCACCACTGCTGAGCGGAAGCCATGGTGAGTTTTTAAACCTAGCACCTCCCTCTGCAGAAAACTGTGCTAAGTGTCCTCGATGTTTCCTGTCTGTCAGGTAAGCACCGACTTCTGACTTTGTCTCCAGAAAATACCTTCACCCAACAGAAGGGCCAGTGCTGCCAGGAGGTCCTACCTCAGAGGTACGGGAGCCAGGGAGGGAGGCCGGCGCCCGGGTTGGCCCCGCGTGGCTTTCTTAGCTTGTTCCTGTCCCTGTTCTCCGGGACTCAGGGTCACCCCTGCTCTCCAGGAAGGGGACTGGATTCGCTGACGCCGGAGGAAGGAAGAGGGGTCCGGTCCCACCGCAGAGCCGGGGCTGCAGGGGGCGCGCCCCTCTGACCCGCCAGCCGCGTCTGTTCGAGGCCTGGCTGGCAGATGTTGCTGGGACGCGGCAGTGCGTGGAGCTTTCTTCGTTTACCCCTCCGGGATCGTCCGTGGCAGGCCGCCCCTTACCCCACAGCGTGGCCACGCCAACCTCTCTGCGCCTCCATGAACTCAGTCTGTGACTGAACACGCTAGTGAGATGTTATTTTTGATATGCAACCATTACTTTCTCAGTATTTCTCATACATCCACACATGTGAACACTCGCACGTAGACACACACAGACACAACTACGTGAGAGCACACACACACACTTGATCAAGGCAACGCCTTGCTCACAGTCCGTGCCCAAACGTGGCAATGCTCTCCTCCCTGTAACACCTTTAACCCCAAGCAGGGCCCGGCCTGTGTGACCTGTGAAATGAAATCGCAGTTCACGACTCTGAACCGTGACTGCTGCCCGCGCCCCAAAGCCCTGCCAGCCTGTCTGCAGATTCCCACCGGGCACCGTCCCTCCTTCCTGAAGCGAAACCACTCCCGTCACGACGCCGGTCTCCGACGTGCGTGGCGTCAGGACGACACAGGGCGAGGAGAGACCGCAACGCGCCTGGGAAGGCCGGTGTTCCGGTGGCGCTGGACGAGGGGCCGTCACACGGCGGTCCCAGCGCAGCGTGAGCACAGGCCACTCGGAGTCCTGGCCGCGGGGCGCGTCTCGCGTTCGGAGCTGCTAGCCGGGCTCCGACCCAGACGTGGGCTGGCCCCGGTGCCACCTTTCCCCAGCTTGGCTCGGCTCCCCTAGACCGGTTCTGGGCACGTTTCGACTTCCTGGTGGCTCTCGGAGAGTTTATCCGCTAAGTCACACCTGTGAGCTTAATTAACGCTTACAAAGTTCCTCAGGATGATGGAATGGAAGGACCTCGATGCTAGCAGTGGAGAGCGACACTTGCTGGTGTGCGTTTCCCCTGACGCCAGCCCGCGGGGGGGGCACCGACGGCCGCGACCCTGAGCTTCGTTAATTGCAGCTGACTCTTAGGAAGACTTTCGAGATGAGGCGAATGGCCCTGGGAACACCTCATTTCAATTTCTGTACAGTACATTATCTTTACTCATTAAAAAATTATCACAGTGATGAATTCTACTTCATTTTAATTGAGTTCTTTACGGGGGAAGGCAATTAAACTTAAGAATATTTAAAAGGATTCCTGGGTGGGGGACATTATTTCAGTGG
>PVIC010014271.1:0-23602 GCA_004025085.1 Thryonomys swinderianus | reverse complement strand
CAGGGTTTCTGGTTGCTCCGTCTGACAGACTTAAATGTGGGCGTCCTTGAGTTATGGCGCCAGGATCTTATCCAGGTTCTCGAGCCCTTGAGCACAGAACTGACCAGGACACCCGAGAGCAGCAGCCGCAGGGTCCATGATGAAGCTGAGAGCGAAGACAGGCCCCCGCACAGGTGGAAGCGGCCAGCGCAGAGCCCAGCTGTGGCCGAGGTGCCCGGGCCGGGGCTGGGGGGTGTCGAGGCCCCTCTGAGGGCTGATCCTGCCCCTATCCGAGGCCGTGGGGCTTGGACCTCCTGGCCTCAGGGGTCATCACGGCGCCCACAGTCCCCGGGGCAGATCTGCACAGCCAAGGCGGGGCGCCCAGGGCTGCAGGGGACCCCGGGTGGGTGCTGGGGACCACTGTGAGGGAGCTCGGTCCCCTGGGTCCCTTTCCGGGCGTTAAACCAGCTTTCACTCAGGCCGGATCCACGCCCAGGAGGCGGCTCCACGGCGGCCCTTCCCCGCTTCTTCCCAGCCGTTTCCTTGGTTACCTGACGCCTCAGTTCTAGCTGGAAAGCAGGCTCCCAGGTGGACCGGCTGTCCTTCTTTCGCCTTTCTCTCGGCCACTTCCTGCCTCAGCTTCCCGCCGCCTCGCCCCAGCGACGTGTGAGGTGAGGAAGAGGCTGGCTCGCCAAACACTTCCTCGGTGGGCCTGCGCGCCACTCGGCCAGGGACGCCAGATGCTGCCGCCCGAGCTGCTGTGCGCCGCGGGAGCGGGGGTTGGCTGCGCCCAGCTCCTGCGCCGCCTGTGGCCGGGCTCCGAGGCCACGGCGAGTCCAGAGGCCGGGGCCGGTCGCCGGGTGCGGCTGCCGCGGGGCGCGGCGTCGCGAGAGTCTGAACAGGCTCCGAAGCGCGCGCGTGGCCCCGCCGTGCCTGCCCGGGGAGGAGGCCACGCAGGGCCGACGCGGCGTGCTGCCTGTCGACGCCAGAAAGACGCGCTGGGCCCCGGGCCGAGGGAGGACTCACCCAGCGGACGGACTCCGGGAACTTCCTGACGGAATGGGTTGAGCGGTGAGTGCCTCACACTTACCGCTGGGGGTCAGTGAAGCGCAGTGGGAACTTCGTGAGCCTTAACTGTCTCAGGCCCAGGCCCAAGTCCTAGGCCACCCCGAGGCAGGAGCCTGCAGCGGGCGACTCCACTGCCGCGTGTGAAGCTCACGTCGGAAGGACACGGACCACCTCCCAGGCATATATGCATTTTTAAAAATTTTAATAAACCCTTAAATGTGTCTAACTTGTAGAAGATACTGAAAATCTCTACTAAAATGTAATTTCAACATATTTTTATATTTGCAACTATAAATGAGGAAACTCAAGTTCAGAAATGTACAAAGTCTACCCCAGAACCTAGGGCTGGAGCCAGAACTTGAAACCAAGACTATCTCCCCCAAACCATGTTATTTCCATCATATTCATTGTCTCGTCACTGTAAATTTTCTCTCTCTGGTTTCTTCTATTTCTAAACCCTTATCTTTTAAACTTTTAATGAGAACTAAAGGATGACATGTAAATAAGGCAGGCAGCATAGTACCTGTCACTATTCCTTGTCATTAAATTGCTATTTCATACTCTTTTTCATTTAACAGTGATTAGCAGCGCAAGCTAATGGGAACGTGAAGAAAGACAGATAATTCAGGATATTTGCTTTCCCCCCAAATCCAATGATCTGGCCACATAAAACAACTCAAACCAAGAGAACAAAAATTTCCTAGGCTTTAAGTATTGCTCAGCACATGTAAAAGAGTAAAATAAGGTCTCCGTAGAGAAGCTGTAGACAAGTGACGGCCACGTCCAGCCTGCCCCTCTCACCGGAGCGAGGCTGCCCTTGGCCGCTCACGAAGTCACTGAGGCTGCCCGCAAGCTGCAGCCACAGAGGGACAAGGTTGGTCAGGACCAGAACCCCAGAATACTGACTGTCTGCCTCTGTGGAGAGAGAGCTGTCCCTTCTTGGGCACCACACCAGTTCCACCAGGACCCTAGTTCAGGAGCTTAGAAAGTGGTCTTCCCATCAATTGGGGAGGAATACTAGAGCTGTTTAATGCGTCCAAGAGTCCATATGCTGGACAGCGTGAAGAAGCCAGTACGTGTAGATGGGGTTAACTCACAAGTGCATATTAACTCTGCTACGTGGAAGAAAATTTAAAAATGCCTAAAGGCTTTACCAAATCCATGGAAGCTTTGAATCACTCAATCAACAAATAATTGACATATATTTTGTCATAAAAGGATTCCCAGAATTATATTTTTAAAGTGGGTCTAAGGGTGCAACCAAAGGCATTTTATCCATCGTAAGAAATAAATCCAACAAGCGGCTCAGCAGCGCTGAGCAGTGTCTCTGGCCTTCCAGCAGTGATGAAAGGCATCAGGTGGAAATGATTCTTAGCAATTTGCCTAAGGAATAAGCATCACAATTATTTAAGATTCAGAGGTTAACTATACTTCAGTTAAATATACTGTTGTTTCCTCGGAGTTAAAGAAATGGACTTGGTGTTTTATTGCTGTTGACCTTAATAAGGATATATGTTGCCATTTCCAATAATTCAGACCAACCGTCCCCCTAATAGCAGCAATGATTATTATGTGTTTTATTGTTGCTCATGCTGTTTGTTTTGTTTCCGTTTTTACGATTTACCAATCTTTTTGCTGCAAGTAACAGAAACCCCATTTCAAAACGGATTAAGGAGAAAAGAGGAATTAGTTGGCTCATGGAAAGCAAGGGTGCCCAGGTACAGCCGCCTTTGGGTGTGCAGATTCAGGGCTCCCGCAGCGGCAGGACTCTGGCTGCTGCCTGCGGGCTGCTTCCGTCGCAGGCTGCATGAGCTTCAGCCTTGTCCCCTAGAGCTCTAGGGTGCTGCAGCCACGCTCTGCCAGTCTACAGGGCAGAGAAAGAAGCCTTCCTCATCGCCCGTCTCTACACCACGTCCCCCCACAGGTCACCTGGGGACTTGCGCACTTCGTCCCTTGGGGGCCCTGGAGACAGAGCGATGGCCGTCGGGAGCCCTGCTGGTCCCCACAGCATAGGGACGGGTAACGTGTCTCGGGTTTTAAAGCTCTGTCCCTCCAGGAAGGGAGTGGACATCACGCCGGACGTGCCATCAGCCAAAGCAAGTCACGTAGCCCTCAGTAGGCGGAGCGCGGCTGTCGCAGTGAGCCGCAGGAGACCCAGGATCTGCGGACAGTCTTGGACTCCTGTGCGAGTGTGTGGATATTAATTTGTGCAAACACCACGTCCCCAGGGGACTTAAGGGCTGCTGGACACTTTTAACTTCTGTAGTTCCTTGTACAGGGTCTGGTCCTCCGAACATGAATCTTTATTCAGTATTGTGTAGCACTGTTTTAACACTGTCCGAGCCAACGACAGAAGTGGGTTATTGTTTGGAAAAGGGAATTGGGGAATAAAGAACTCATTGCTAATAAAGTTCAAAACCTTATTGATCGTGTAACCTTAGTTTCTTTGTATTTAAATGAGAAGATAATAATGTAACACTGGCCACGCCCTTGGGAGTTGTCATTTACAAAACCCTTTCACCTCCCATTCTAAATTAGAAAGAAAAGCTCAATGTAACAATTAAGATATTAATTGCTAAATAATCTTTCTTTTGATTTACAGACCCCAGAACCTCTGCTGACCTCCAGATGCCATCAGCATCTGTAATGCTCCTCCTGCTTTAGCCAGCATGGTGCTTAATCAAACCGTGGAAGCTGCTGTGAGGTTTAACTTCCAGAAATGCAGTATGTTTGTCTAAAGAATCAGAGAAACTCACCCCAGAGATCCAGATCAAATGAAATGTTCTCAGAGTAGAAGGAGTGATGCATATGCAGGACAAAGACCCCACTCCTGGGTAGCGACCCAGCCCACTCCTCTTACTTTACTTTCTCTTTTTACAAAATCTCTTTGCATACATGGGCTTCCTAAGGTGGTCTTTTGGAGGAATAATAGCTCCCCTATCTTGTGGATCACAAAGAAACCTACTCATTTCTCATTACACCAACTCTCATCTCCTGAGTACTGGTTTTTGTGTGGTGAGTGGATGGATTTGGATCAAAACAATAGGGTATCATTATACACACAAAGGTCCTTTAGTGTTTTATGGCATCAAGTGTGCAAGGCCTTTTTAGTTTCTGGTGCAAAGTACATGCTCAAGATACCAGGGCTACCTCAGGCTCTGGGAAATATACCAGTTTTAGACTTATGCTCCTGCTGTGGTTAAGCACAGAAAGAGGATCGTGTATATGTTCACAGCCCGTCCTCCATGGCCGCTGAAATGAGTCTAATGAATGAGGAAGGAGAGGCTTCCCCCTTTCAGGTATCTGACTGCTTGACAAGGGTAGGCCAGAGGGACTGTTTACGAGGGGCAAGAGAGCTGGCCAGGTGCAGCTTCAAGGTGGTGACACCTATACAGTGACACAGGTTCACGTACCGGTGTGTGTACGATGAGCTCCAATTCCTTTGCGCTGGGCCTCAGAGACGAGTCAGCCAGACCTGGCAAGGGCAGCTCCTGTTGCTTCTCTGCCTCCTGCCATCACTCTGCTGACGGGAAATAGAAGGGGAAGCCCCAGTCTCATGGGACACCAGAAAAAACGGGCAGGGGCAGTAATCGTTTGCCCTTAGCATGGGCAGGGGTCTCGGTGTCCTGGCAGGTCCTGGTGGGGCAGTGCTTTTTTCAAGCACTGAGCATTGCTAATGAAGCATCTCCTGCTTTGACCATCTGGGAAATGTGATCCAGTCTTGGAGAAAATTGCCCTGTGTCTGCTGGCAGGAAGGGAGAAGAGTTGATCTGTGGGTTGCAAAGTACAAAGCTATAACAGCACTTGGGGCCTGAAGCAATTAGTTTCTGCTCTAACTTGCTCATTTGGGAATGAATCTGCAAGATGAGTGCTTTCCTTCCACCTCAGAAAACTATTACAGGGCTCCGTGAAAGCAGTGAGCACTGGGAACACCCGTAAGCTTCCAGCAGGGGCCTCAGCAAGGAGCTGCTGAGGTCTGGAGAGGAGCAGAGCCCACGCACCTGAAGAGCTGCTGAGGTCTGCACCCGGGGAGCCCTCACACGCGGGGAGGCAGCAGACCACTGAGATCCTCTCAGCCTCCAAGGTCTTGGCATACAGGAGCCCGAGGGACAAGTCGGTCTCGAGGTTTGAATCCTTATCAAACAGACAAAACTTTCAGAAAATGCAGAAAGAATGAAAATAGCCAATCTTATCTCTAATTAGTAAGAAACTTCTTGTCACCCTTATCTTTCTTCTCTGTTTCTTTTTTTTTTTTTTTTTCAAAGAAAAAGATGTGGTGTGGCTTCTACTTAGACTGAAAAAATCCAACTTTAGTAAATTATATGGAACAGTATTTTTGAGGTTTTCACATTTGGTATCAGTGTCATCATCACGGCATATGGATCCTGGGGTCCTCAACATTTCATATGTGCTTCAGGTAGTTATGTGAGGAAAAAACTTAGTACTGTACATTCATTTAAATTAATGAATGGTATTTCAGAGAATGAATGTATAACTTTTTTTATGTATAATATAAATATACATTCATGTAATTATGCATTCTTGTCTTTATCAGAGATCATGTTGCATTCTTGTTTTGTTCCCCACTTTTTTTTTGCTTTTTGAGGCAGGGTCTTGCGTTGTAGTTCAGGCTGGCCCTGAGCTCACTATGGTGCCCAGGCAAGCCGCCGCGAACTCAGCAATCCTCCTGTCTCTGCCTCCCGAGTGCTGGGATGACAAGCGTGAGCCACCACGTCCAGCACTGTGGTATGCGGTGTTGATTGTTGGTGGGCGTGTCTCCATGCCCAGCATTCTATGTGGTTACCGGGGATCGAACTCAGGTCCTTGTGCTTGCGCGGCAGGCGCCGGAACCACTGAGCTAACCCTCCGGCCCCTTCTTGTTTTGTTCCCCACTTTAAAGATAGTATTTCTATTGAACCTAATAGCTGCTAAATGACTCAAAAAACTAACCTAAGACTTATAGAAATAAAGAAAAAAGTGATATACAATAGACAGATAGATTATTGTATTGGTTACTTTTCTCTCAGTGCTAGGACAAAACATGCAGCACCTAAAGTTAAAGGGGCTTATATAGCTCCCAACTGTAGAGGTCTCAGTCCATAGCCTGCTGGCTCCACAGCAGGGTGACAGAGGCGACAGTTCACGAGGGCCAGAAGGTGCAACGGGGACCCCGAACAGGGTCCATCTGCCCTGTTTATCTCATCCACACCCTTAATCCTAATGCCCTAGAGCCTTGCCCCCCTCCATGAATCTAGAGTTAGCCACCTCCAAAATAGGATGCGGCTTTGGAGGGACATCTGAACACAGCCACAACAACCATGTCTCAAAAATAATGGAGAAATAAAGATTTTTCATGACAAAGATACCTTAAGAAATGTATGAGCAGCAAGGCAGCATTGCAATGAGGCCAACACTAGCAAAGAGCCCAAAGGAAAGGATACACCTAGTGGGGCAAATAGGAAAGCAAAAGAGCAAAATAAAGAAATCATCGATCATTGCAAAATTTAGTCAGTATCTTTCAGTAATAGCACTCACTATCAATGGTCTTAACAATGCAAATGGTAATGCTCTTCTATTAAAAGAAACAAATGGGCAGACTGGATCAAAAACAACAAACAACTACATTATCCCTACAAGAGACATACTTCATCTATAAAAATACACATAGACTACAAGTGAAAGGATGGAAGATGAATGATACTTCATGCAACAGGAGACTTAAAGCAAGCAGGAGTATTTACCCTGTCTTTAGACAAAGTACACTTCAACCCAGAGCTGTTCAGAAGGGACAAAGAAGGTCACCATGCACTAGTAATGGAAACAATTCAACAGGAAGAGATAATAACTAAGTATATATACACTGAATACAATTTTGTAAAGCAAACACTACTGGACACAAAAGGTCAAATAAGCATCAATATAATAATAGTGGAGGACTTTGATACTTCACTTTCACAAAAACAGGTCAACCAGACCCTCCAGAAATATCAACAAAGAAATATCGGACCTGAACCACACCACTGAACAAAAGGACTTCAAAGGTATCTACAGTATTTCAACCAACAAGAAAATATGCATTTCTTCTCAGCAGCACATGGAGACTTCTCCAAAACAGACTACACCTTGGGCCATAAAGCATGCTTAATACAAAAGATCTGATATAATGCCGTGTGTGTTATTGGACCTTCAGACAGTGGCACTAGAAATTAACAGGGATTAAGTCTCTGATTCTCTGCAAACACATGGAGATTAAACAACATACTTTTGATTAACAATGAGTCACAAAAGAAGCAAAACTTTCCTAGAAACAAATAGCAAATGGCAGCACAATAGTGAAACAACATGTGACACAATAAAGCAGCAACAGGGGAAAGTTTGCATCTGTGAATGTCCCCATTAGAAAAATGGAAGGATTCCAAATAAATAACTTAATGATGCATGTAAAAGCCCTAGAAAAACAGGAGAAATTCAAATCTAAAATCTGTACAAATAAGGAAATTGTAAAGATCCAAATAGAAATTAGTGAAATTAAGACTAAAAAAATACATTATGTACCTGACTTACAAACACTGGAGTTTCAGACTTTCACAGATGCACACAGATTTCACACAACAAACATTCAAAGATGCAATCAAATCATGGAAGTATTGTACCACCTTTTTAAGGTAACTGTAAAAGTAAAAATAGTTTATTTACAGTTCTACTGTACTATACCACCATTTTAAATTAACTATACAAGAAAAATTATTTATACTATTTTTGTGTGGGCTTTTGATTTTTTAATGCTTTATATTGCATATTTGTGTCAAATATAAGACTCATTTTCTATAACTTATGAACAAATCCAACTTAGAAATTCTCGCCCAGAATGGAATTTGTTCTTAAATTGCGGACTTACTATAGAAAGGTCAATGAATCAAAGAGTTGGTTATTTGAGTGGGTAATTAAGCAGATAAAAACTTTGCCAAACCTAGGAAAAAAAGGAAAGAAAATACCCCTATCAGTGTTATTAGCGATCCAAAAGGGAAAATCACAATAGACAGCACTGAAATCAGAGGACTACAAGAAAACCTTTCAAAAACTTATATTTCAATAAACTGGAGAGTTTAAACAAATGGATAAATTTCTAGATACATGTGAATTACCAAAACTGAACCAAGAAATTTAAAAAGCCTTGAACAGGCCAAAAATAGGTAATGAAATGAGGCAGTAATAAAATCGCTAAGAAAAGTCCAGGACCCAGTGGATTTGCTGTGGAATTTTATCAGAACTTCATGGAGAATTAATGCCAGTACTCTTTAAATTCTTCCATGAAACTGAAAGGTGAAAGGCACGGCCAAACTCATTTCTTTGAGCTATCATTACTCTCTTACTAAAACTAGACAAGGACTTAACAAAAAAAAAAGAAAGTTACAAGCCAATTTTTTAAATGAATATACATGCAAAATCCTCAGCAAGATACTTCAAAAGAGACTATAACTAATCATCAAAAAGACCACATACCGTGACCAAAGTGGCCTCATCCCAGGGATGCGATAAAGTCAAGAAAGTAATACACTGCATACACAGAAGTAAGGAGAAAATCATATGATCATCTCAAGAGATGTAGAAAAAGTCTCTGTCAAAATCCAACGTCTCTTTATGATAAAAACCTTGGTGGACATAAGCAAAGGAGAAACTTACACTGAAAAGAATGCCGGGTATGACAAACACACTGCTAATGTCCTACTAAAAGAGGAAAAGCTGAAAGCGTTCTTACCAAGATCGGCGACAAGATGAGCGTGCATTCTCTCAGCACTCCTGTCCAGTACCGTACTCTAAATCACAAAAATCAATAGCGTTCCTGTACCCGAAGAATCAACCCACTGAGAAAGAAATCAGGAAGCAATCTCTTTTGAAATTGCTCCAAAAAATTGAATATCTAGGAGTTAACCTAACCAGGGAAATGAAAGACTTCTATACTTTGGAAAAGAAATTGAAGAGGACATTAGAAAATGGAAAGATATTTCCTGTTCTTAGGCAGAAACAGCATTATCAAAATTGCCATATTATCAAAAATGATATATAGATTGAGTATAATTCCAAACAAAATACCATCAGCTTTTCTTCCCCGCCCTAGAAAATGCAATTCTGGTATTTATTTGGAACCAGAAGAGGCCCAGAGCAGCCATGCTGACCCGTGGAGGAGAACGGCGCACGCGCAGGCACCCCAGCCCGTCAGCCCCGCCCTTCCACGTGCAGGACAGGCAACGGCCCTCCGGCAAAAAGGCCGAGAAAATGGGTTATTCAATTCAATCTAGAGCCGTAGCTCTCGCTTCGTACTATAATGAAGTAAAAACAGATCAAAGATGCGTCTGTTAAAATGGGAGAGCTGCGCGCGAGGGAAGCAGAGGCCGGCGCCGGTGCCCTGTGCGCCCCGCGCGGACAGCAGCGCGGCCCGGAACAGCCGCGTCCGGAAGCGGCCCAGCTCCCGGCGCGCAGGGGAGGGGGGAGGGGAGCGCTGACGGCCCGGTGGGGAGCCGCTCCGCCGGAAGGACGGACACGCGGGAGTGGTCTGTGGGAAAGGGGGTGCGTTTTGAGACCAGGAGATACTAAATGAACGCGGCCACCGAAGGTGAACATCACATGGAAAGCAAAAAATATAGATCATTTAAAGAGCAAAATGGAAGAGACGGCTTAGGAAACAGGAAGACAGCAGCTGAACAGACGGGGAAGGAGCAGAAGGGGCGGTTAGAGGGAAGAGGGCTTCAGATGACCGAGATGTGCTATGTATAGCGTCAAACCCACGCTGAGTACAATTACTATGTATCAAAACACGTTATCATTTTAAAAAATAAAAATATTATTTTTAAAGTTTTCTCACTCAGAATAATATTTGCTAGAAAGTTTTGACATATCGTATTAGAAAGTCTCAAATTTCTAGTTTGCTAATTTTTTATTTTTTACTGACCGCTCTTTGGCATCCGGTAGCATGAGACTGTTCTCTTTCTTCTGCTCTCACGGTGGGCTTCTCCGCGGGTCCCGGGCGGACACTCCCGTCCGGGGACAGCCCCTTCCTCTGTCTTCTGTCCGTGCATGTCCCCGTTCCTGGGGTGCTCCGGCCGCCGTGCCTGGTGGTCTGCCTGTGGAGATCTGCCCAGGGCTCCGGGCAAAGCCAGGCGAGACACAGTGGGGGGGCCTGACCTTCCCTCCCTTCTCCGCTCGTCTGGCCCGTGGCTGAGCTGGGAGAAAAATAATCAGGCCTGATGCTGACGAGCCGCGGGGCCAATCACTGCTCTGAACACCCCAGGTTTCTTGGTGGGGTTAGAAAATAAATGTCTATTTGTTCAAGCCATTAAACAAGTTTCTTGTTGACCAAATCTGACATGTGTCTGTAATCCCGGTACTCAGGAGCCAGCGGCAAGAGGATTGTCATGGGTTTGAGGCTAGCCTAAGCTACGTAGTGAGTTCAGGTTCGGCCTAAACTACAAAATGAGACCCTGGCTCAAAAAACCTAACACACTGAGATACAGCTCCTGCCTTTTTAATAAATAGATGAGTTAATGCATTTTTGAGACCAGTTCTTACTGAGTCATAAATTTTCCCAGGCTAAGCAATCCTCCTGTCTCAGCCTCCCAGAATACTGAGATTAAGATGGTCCACCATCACTCCTGGCTCTTTTTGTATCCTTGAAATAAACCTTACTTGGTCAGTATATATTTTATATATAGCACTGCTATATATATTTTATATATAGCATTACTCTGCTAATTCATTAT
This sequence comes from Thryonomys swinderianus, assembly GCA_004025085.1. Lineage (NCBI taxonomy): Eukaryota > Metazoa > Chordata > Mammalia > Rodentia > Thryonomyidae > Thryonomys > Thryonomys swinderianus. The sequence continues at coordinate 12,797 of PVIC010014271.1, read as the reverse complement.
TCAAGTGTTTTGCATTCATGTTCATGAGTGAGATGGGTCTATAATCTGCTTATTAAATGCATAACTGGAAAGACCCATGGCATTAGATCAGAGCTCCCCTCTCACCCCAGTCTGTGGAACAATTCAGGTAAAGTGATGCTTACATAGTAGTATTAAAGGCACTTGTCTGGCCCTAACACTTTTAATTTTGGTGAATAATTACGAACTTAGTTTCCTCAGTGCCACCTACATTTACCTCTATATTTATTATTTCTTAATTTTAGTAATTTGTGCTCCACGCAGGGTTTCCACAGTGACGAAACAGGTTGCTCGTGACCCTCTCGGTCCCATCCACGGTCGTCGTACCGAGCAGCCCTTCCTCGCTCCTTCCCCGATTGTCTGGTCAGCTACGCGGCCTCAGTCTTCGTAAAGATCCAGCTCCTGCCTCCGGCTCCCTCTTTCGTTGTTTTCTGTCCTTCCCTCCATTTCCCATTTACTTTCTTTCACTTCCTGCCTACCCGCTCTCCTCTGCCTCCTTAAGGTGACAGGTTCACTCATTTTCCACCTTCCTTGTTCCAAAGCACGCTGCGGGCCTCCGCCCTTGCTGCGAGCTCTCTTCTCCAGGAGGAAGGCATCGGGGCTGCTGAACCCCACACGGCCCCTGGAAGTCCCTGGGGCCTGGCAGAGGGTTCTAATGGGTAGTTATTGCCCTTAGAACTTTGAATATATTATTCCGCTATCTCCTATGGAATTTACTCTTTAGAAAAAAAATTTAGCAAAATAAAATTCTCCTAACTTCCCTGTGGTATGTTTCCTAAATCACTGTCCCAGCATTCCCAGGTCCTAAACCGTCCGAGTCCATAATGAGAAGAATGCCTTCTAACAGGTGTGTAGAATGTAACATCGAAAGGATTGGGTGATGTATTTTAATTGGGAGACAACAATATTGCCATTGTTCAAGGCTGTTTGGAGACTTCATACTCAGGATCCAGAGTCTCTGTCACATTTTCGGGGCGGGGGGAGAAATGGTGCCAAAATACTGGTTTTCTTAGACATTTTGCAGTTTTCAGTCAGTGACAACTCTATTACCAAGAGCGCAGAGGGTACAGTTGTGTTCAGATGACTGCGAAGTCCTAAACGTTACCTTGTGAGCCTTGTAAGTGCAGTCGGACCAAAGGAAACCTCTCACAGTGTCCGGCTGGGGATCGCCACTGAGTTCTGCATGTTCCTGAACTCTCCTGCGGACACTCATTAGACTAAAGCAAAGGCAAGTCCCATAATAATGGGCACAATTTCTTCAATAGTTAACATTGATTAAAACTGCAAAACACAACACGTCACTTTCAATAACTGCTTGCTAACCTGGCCACTCTTTCTCCTCTAGTTACGTTCTTCCATGGTCATTATCCCTCCGATTCAGCACGATTACAAAACACATATAATACAATAGTTAAGTAATTCAATTTTAATGCAAAAATAAATAAAAACATTGTCTATGGGAATGTAAAGCAATATGACCACTATGGAAATCAGGATGGAGATTCTTCAAAAAACTAATTTTAGAAATTCCACTGGACCCAGTGGTGCCCGTTCTAGATAGCTTCTCTGAAACAGTTAAAAGCATCATATAACCGTGGTGTGATCATACACATGTTTATAGCAGCACAACTCATAACAGCTAGATATTGGAAGTAGCCTAGCTGTCCACCAGCAGTTGGAGGGGGCAAGAAAATATAGTATTTACGCACAATGGAGCACTAATTTTCCATAAAGATAAAGTTGAATGCCGGGCATGATGGCTCACGCCTATAATCCCAACACTCAGGAGGCAGAGGCAGGAGGATTGCTGAGTGCAAGGCTTGCCTGGACTACATAGTGATCTCAGGGCTAGCCTGAACTACAAAGTGAGACCCTGTCTCAAAAATAAAACAAAGAAAAAATAAACTTGAGTTATTTGTAGCAAAGTGGATGCACCTTGAGATCATAACATTAAGTGAAATAAATCAGACACACAAGCTTAAATATCATGATTTCTCTTATATGGTAATTTCAAAGTATGAATAAAGAACAAAATCAAGGACAGAACGGGAAGTAGAGAGACTGATGTTTTCAGATGGGAGGGGATCAAGAGGCGGGGGAGGAGGGAGACGGGTGGAAGAGGGGAGCACAACGGCTGAGGTGCGTTGCGTACACGTGCCTCCGCACAGGAAGAATGCAGATATGTTGTACTGATAGTGCATACTAATAAAAAGTAAGTAAATAAAAATCATGAAGAAAAGAGAAGAAGAAGATCGTGAGACAGCGAGATTTCTGAGGCACAATCGTGCCATTGACAGGGATTCTGCACCAGAGCTCTGGTGTGGGAAACAGTCAACATTCAAAACATGGCGGTCGCCTGCCTTTCGGGGCACTCCGAGGACATCACAGAAGCCACGTTGCTCCCTAGATTTAGACAGCGCCAATATCTCACAGCAAGGAAAGGGCTAGAGAATGAAGCAGCTCCCCAGTGACTATAAACCAAAGGCTCACCTAGCGCGGCAGGACACAGACAGGACACAGACAGTGTTGGACAAACCTGGCACTGGGGCACTGCTCCGTAAACCACGCTGAGCACTGGTCCCCTGGCACAGTGTTCCCGTCATGGCTTCGTCCCTGGTCAGGTTCACCGGTGCGTCCACAAAGGATAAGACGCACCTAACGTTGCTCGCCTTGTTACGACTGATGGCACGTCTGTTTTTCCAGTGAATTTAAATTTTATTTCATCTCCCCCTGCGCAACACCCTTCCCCTCCCTCCAGACAACAAATCTGTTTAGAAAAATGTACAATCTTCTTGTGACCTTAGTACAGTCAGTACGTCCATTATGCAATCACATTTTCAAAAGCAGATAAATGAATAAGAAATTAAAAGTAATATTTTGTGAAATAATATCTTAATAGTTAAGAATTCTATTTAATGCCTTGACTGTTTTCTAGAGAAAAAGTTAAAACTCATTATATTTATAAGAGATTTATAGTTGTCGTCATACTCAAATTTTCTCCCTGCTTTATTTAACATGATTTCCTCTTCTTTAGGCGACCTTTGTCTCAAATCTCAGAGCTGCGTATAATGAGCATGAGACCCTGTTGTCTGGGGCTAGGACAAAGCACTGTCAGAGATTTTAATGAGGAGAGAAAATACCAGGAGAGAGAGAGAGAAAAAAAATAGCAGAATCTACTTTTCATTTAGATCTTATGGAGTAAAAATATTTACTTTATCCTTGTGGTGTCAAGTCTTCGTTCTCCCGGTGCAAACACCGCCCCTTCCACTCGGCCGGGCGCAGGGACTCTGTTCTCCCCTTCGCCGGGGCGTGGGCTGAGGGAGGGAGGCCGCAGTCCCAACCAGACCAGCCTCGGCTCCCGAGTGAGCCCTGCGGGAGCTCCGGGCCCTCGCACTGCCAGGCCGTCTGCCCCTCCTGTGGGCTCTCAGGAAGCCGCGGTCTCGGGAGTCCCTCGACGGAGGTGTGGAAGGCCGCGGTCCCTCGGGGACAGCCCCGGCTGTGGAGATCTCGACGTAAATATGACCAAGGACAGCGAGGGAATGAAGACATTTAGACTTGCCCCCCAAACACAAATAACAGTCCTTCCCAGTGACTCAACTCTTTAAAAAGGAAACAGCCCCTACCAGAGCCCAGTCTGATCATACGTATGAAAAGCTGCTTAAAAAACTGAACTTTAGTTTAAAATTACGGAATAACACTTTTTTACGATAGTGTCCATTGAGAGGGTTTATCACAAGATTATGTCAGGAGTGATGTTTGGAAATCTGCCGGCCGTTTCTAAAAGGTCACAGAGAGATATTTACAAAAAGATAACAGGTATCATATGGGTATTAGGACATCAAAAAGGAACCGTAGACATTTGGGTATTTTTAAGACCCAAGCACTGTCTCGATTAAATTATCTGGTGATTAACAGAAAAATATCTCAGAGGGCAGATAAGGCTGGCGGTGGAGCGCTCGGGGCAGACTGCGAGGGGTACAGATAAAAGCACCCGCGGAGTGGGGCGCGGACCTCTGACTGATCCCCAGATAAGAGGGTCCAGGGCGCAGGAAATCAAACGCAGCACAGCGATTAGATCACTGCGCGCACAGACGGGCTTTTTCTTTAATGATGCAAGAATAAGAACATTGTTTCATTCTCCCCCACTTGATTTATATTTCCAAGTCTACTTTTAGGGGCAACTGAATCTCCTTGGATGTAAAAACAAATGAAGAGCGATGAAAGAGCCACAGCGTTCCATCGAGGAGCTTCGGAGCATTTATAATTTATAAGATCCTTTACGTTCCTCACCCGCTTTGCTTCTCATCACGGCCCGTCGGGGAGACCGGCCGAGACTTTTCTTCCCCCCACTTTGTAAAACCGGAAATGCCCCCAAGGGGCCGAGGGCTTTGTCTGAGGTCTGACGGCCCCGTTTGGGACGAGAGGCTGTCACTTCCTTGTGACCGCCCGGGCTGAGGGCACCTCGCCGGCTCGCGCGCTCTCTCCCCGTCTGCTCTTCCCGGACGGCTCTGCACCAGTCACCGCCCGGAGCCTCCCACCTTGTGCTGGGAAACACTTTTCATTGCAGACCGTTCAGAAAGCTTTTAGCCAATATAACTGGTGTCGGGTGAGAATTTACAGCCAAGAAATAGTGAAGATTTCTGTCTTCCCTTCCCACCTTTGTCCAGACAGGCGCTTATCTGTGTGTGTGAGTCCTTGTGAAAGGCAGGTGGGCTCCGGCGAGGGCAGCCCCGGTGTGGCGTCCTTTCCGCACGTAGAAAAGCCACTGGAAGGGCCACACAGTCCTCCGCACAACATCATGACATTACGGCACTGTGGTTTGCTGAGGGTGCCACCAGACTCCACGACGTGCAAATGACTGTCCCGCGAAGGAGACCAGAGATAGGGAGGGAGACCCCAAGTTTCTCCCGGTGCTAACAATACCTCCGGAATTCAGGGTCTTGCTTTGGTTTGATTTGATTTTATTTTAACGATGCATTTAAATAAAAATCCCGTAAAAGGGCCAATTACCACAGCAGAAATAATAACATTTTTCAACTGAGTTCATGATCCCATTAGTCAAGATATATAAGGTTTCACTTTTTAAACACACACTTGCACTCTACAAAGATAAGTAAAAATGCCAGCAGTTCATTGCACGTGAGTGTAGCAAGTGGTCAAAGGCAATTAATTCTCAGAGCTGTTCGGAAATCGATTCTTGCTCTTATGAAAATGCCCAGGAGATAAAGTTAGCTCCTGTGATACAGAAGAGGGGCCGGCCCCTGCCCCCCCCCCCTTGGTTTGCGGAGAGTCAGGTCAGAAATCAGCACCGAGTCAGAGTCCTGCGCAAAGGTCAGAGAGAAGGTTTGGGACGCACAGAAACAGACACAGTGAAGGTAATAATGAACGTGCCCGGTGGGGCAGGCCTCGGCTGCCAGCTCGGGGGAGCTGCGTGAGTGAGCGTCTCTCTCGGCGTGGACGGGGGCACCGAGGCTGGCGAGGCGCCTGCCCAGGGTCTCACTGGAAATAACCGGCCCACCGTGTCCTCTGGCTGTAGGGGAAAAGCCGGACGGGCCGGGCCCTTCCCGGCCCACGCGACCTGCACGCAGGCCGGTTCCGTCTGCAGAGAAGCAGGCTCGGCGGGCCTGACCTTCCGGCGGGGTCTGTGCACGGCGGTCGACTGGCCGGACGAGCCGTGTGCTCGGAGTGAGCTTCTCGCTCAGAGCCGCGTGGACTATCTCTGGGGTACTGAAGTGAATTGGAAATTGTGCCTGGATCCAAAACTCTAGGCCAGGTAGCATCTTCTCAAACAATAAACTCTAAGTTATTTCTATCAGGTCGAGACCCCGATGACATTTTTACATAAAAATTAGGTCTCCATTTCCTCAAAGGCAGGAAGTCCGAAGTCAGGGCGATATCTCAGAACTCCACCGGGTGTAAGTTTCTGAAGGCAGGAGACACTGTACAAGCAGCATGAACTTGAGAAGTTGTAGCAACAACGCCTTCCGATCGCCTTCTCCCCTGCAGTCTGCTCGCCGCTGCCCCTCGGAGGCCCTCTGGGGTCTGGCATGTTCTGTCGAGGCTGTGACTGGGCAGCAGCTGCCGGGGGTGTGCGTGGCTCGGGGGTGAGCCCGCCCGGGAGGGAGAGGCCTGGCTTTCATCCCCACCAGCGACAGCGCAACAGGGACAAGCCGGGGTGTAGCACAGGCTGCTTCTTCTAACGCTCACAGATAGGATTCTTCCCTCCTCTGGCGTTTTATTTGTTCCTCCAATTGGGGCAGGTTTATTTTTTTAATTGAATTCTTTACTGGTATATTTTATATACACATCACGATCACACTAAAAAATTTGGAATCTGTACCAATATATGACACGAGTTAATGCTCATTTTTACTGATTTCTACAAGCCCCATACACATATGCTTTCTTTCTTTCTTAAAAAATTATATATTTTGCTTTCCCTTAATTAGTTTCCCCTACCCCTTTCCCTTTGAATATTTCCTGTTCCACAAAATCTACCATACATTCTAGAACTCATTTACATCTTCAGATCTTCATAGTAGGATTTTTAAAAAATATATAAATTAGGGGCTGGGGATTTAGCTCAAGTGGTACCACACCTACCTTGGAAGCACAAGGGTCTGAGTTCAATTACCACTACCGCCAAAAAAACCCCAAAAAAACAAAACAAAAAAAAACCTGAAAACTTATTTTAAAAATATATAAACTGGCAAGTTCATATGCTGTTGGTAGTGAGTCAGGTAAAGCTGAGGAACCCTTACTAGATTTTGTCTGAGGCAGAAGCTTAAGACAATTGAGGGTTGACTCAGAAACCAGCTCTGGGTCGTACCTTCCTAGAGGCTCCTCCGAGCCTTTCCCCTGAGAGCTGCGGGGCTGAGTCTGAGCTCCTTGGGAGGGTGCGCGCAGCCCCTCCGGCTCCAGAGACGGCGCCCCAAGTCACCTTGCAGAATTCGGATGGCAATACCTGCACACCTGTGACCTTGTTTGGCCAGTGGCCTGGCAGAGGAACACTGCAGAAGAAAGAGCCACTCATGTGCGGTGGCCAGGAAGCAGGGCCAGGTGGGGAGGGTGAGGAGATGGCCCTTCCAGGCCACGCCCGCGACCCAGCCCTCCTGACCCCACCCCCGGGAAGTCAGCTGCACACCCCCTAATCCAGCCACCTCGAAGAGCCCTGCCTCCGTCCATGCGAGGCTCTGGGTGACATCTGGACGTAAACCACAGCTTTTATTGTGGTGCTCCCGCAAGGGACTGGAAGGACACACACGCCTAGAGAGAGATTTGCTTGAATAAACTGTTACTTCTTTGTGGAAATACTCTTTGCTCATTCAAATTTCTGTTAACTCAATGGTACTGAAAAGTGTCAATTTGGAAAAGGCAATTGGGTTTAATGTAATTTTGTTTGTTTGAAAATATATTAATTGTTTTGTTTTGAGTTTTTTAAGATAAGAACAGCATGGCATTTGGAAAGTGAGCAGGGGGCACATAATTGGCTTTGTTTTCTTTCTTTCTTTCTTCCTTTCTTTCTTTTTTAAGTTTTTTGAGACAGAGTTTTGCTTTGTAGTTCAGGCTGGTCCTGAGCTCACTATGTAGCTCAGGCAAGCCTTGAACTCAGCAATCATCCTGCCTCTGCCCCCCAAGTGCTGGGATGACAGGCGTGAGCCACCACCCCTGGCATTTGTGGTATATGGTACTGATTGCTGGTGGGCGTGAGTCACCATGCCAGATATTGTTGTATGTAGTTACTCGATCAAACCAGGGTCCTTGCACTTGCTAGGCAGGCACCGGAGCCACTGAACTAAATCTCCAGGCCTTTTTTAGTTTTCTGAGATAGTCATGGTGTGTCTCAGTAGTTCCAGCTGGCCCTGAACTCACTATGTAGCCCAGGCTAGCCTTGAACTCACAGCAGTCCTCCCGCCTCTGCCTCCAATTGCTGCGATTACAGGGGTGAGGCACCATGCCTAGCTGGTTTTGTTTTCTTTCCTGCACCCACCATTCTGAGTCTTTGCAGTCCCCAGACCCCCCCGAGACCCCCGGGCCTCGCCACAGCACGGGCCTTGACTGTATCCGAAGTTACCTTACTCATTTTTGTACACATGGTTATTTCTCTTCCAGGAAAACGAGTCCATAAGAACCGAGGCTGCTCCGTACTCTTTCCTGCTCTGTCTGTGACACTCAGAACCGTGCCTGACGCACTGCGGGTGCCCAGTTCTGTTCCTATGAACAGTCTTCCAGACGCTGTAGATGTGCCTTTTCTCTCTTTGACAGTACGTCCTTGGAGGGTTCCAATTTTAAGCCAACAGCTTGATGCGCAGTCACCCTGCCTCCCAGGCACTGCGGCTGCACCCTCGGCCTCGGCATCCTGCTCCTTCAGCGATCATCGACTGACTCTCTGTGACGTGCCACAGGGGGTGCTGGACAGAGACGCCAGAAAAACTGGGTTTGATTTGCTCTCAAGAGGCTCGTGTTTCATGGCAGAGGCTGACGTGCCACACGGGGAGGCCACAGCCCGGGGGCGACAGGCTGCCTGCAAGTTGGGAGGGAGGCGCTGAGCATCTCGCTGAAGCTCGCGGCTTCCTGGAGCCGAGCTGGGAGAACCCCGGGCGGGGAGGGAGCTGCCTCACAGCACGTGCTCCTGGGGCTGCCTGAGGTGCCCACGCGTGAGGTGCCCCCCGTGTGGCGCACTGTGGGCTGGGTCCCACAGGCGCTGGGAGTGCGAAGGTGCTCTGAGCTTGAAGATCTCGTAGAAGGTAAAGCCCACATTGAAAAGGAAGAGGAGTTTCAATCACTTGAAAGAGTATCTTGAGTTCTTGGTTCTCCCTCTGTCCTCACCAAGTCCCCACACTGAGCGAGGCATCTCAGTCTGGGCCCGCCCGCGTCGCAGCCTGCCTGCTCCCTCCCTTCTCCCTGAAGCCCGCGTCGCAAGAGTTCCCTGGCCGAGCTCTTCGCCTCACTCCAGCTTTTATTCTTTTCTCAACTTTTTCATGGCATGTTTTTTATGACAAGCTGTTTGATTCATTGATCCTCTGTGTGTTTTTTAAGTCTTAATTTCATCAATTTCTTCACTCATCTTTATTATTTCTTTCCCTGCATTAGTCTCAGATGTAGATTGTTCTTCTTTTTCTAGGTCCTTGAGATGCATCATTAGGTTATTTATTCGAGGTGCTTCTCTTCTTGTTATGTGTGCATCTATAGCTATGAACTTCTGCCTTAGAACTGCATTTTTTGTGTGCCCTGTAGGCTTTGGTATATTATACTTCCATTGTCTTTTGATTCCAGAACATTTTTATTTCTTCCTTGATTTCATATGTGCTGCGTTGACTGTTTAATAATGTATTATTTAATCTTCATGTGTTTGCACGGTTTCAATGGGTTCCTTTTCTGTTGTTTTCTAGCTTCTTGCAGCCATGATCTAATAGTAGGCTGAGGATTACCTCAATTCTTTTTTAGTTATTCAAATATGTTTTATGGTCTAAGAAATGTTTTATTTTGGAAAAAGTTCAGTCACCCTAGTTTCTTTTCAGTATGCAGTTCAAATGGCTTCCAGAGTCAGCTAAAATTGTGAAAAAGAGCATGCCACTCTGCAGGTTCAAACATCTGGCATCGGCTGTGAATAAAATCGAAGCTCTCTCCTGTGGTCTGCAAACCCACGAGAGAATGTGGTCTTGGCTGACCTTTTCAGCCTGCCGTGTGTGCCTCTGTCCTTCCCGCAGTAGATTGTTGGACCTGCTTTCTGGACCTCAAACATAGTGACCATCAAGTTTCCTCCAAGCATTTACCTGCCTAAAATACTCTGGCACCTGCTTTTCACCTTGCTGGCTTCTTTCCCTTCGGACTGTGTCAGCCCACTTCTCCAGTGATTCCACTGGAACTTGTTATCCCCCCCCCAGTAGCAAACCTCCAAGATGGCACCCAGAGATTCCCACCTCTGATTTTCATGCTATTACCTAGTTCTTTCCGCATCCCATGGCTACCACAGCAGTTACCACACAGTGGATGGCTGAAGAATGGAAGCTTTCTGTCTCTTGGTCCTAGAAGCTCAAAGTGCAAAATAAAGATGTTGGCAGGATGAAACTTATTCTTAGGGCTCTAGGAAAAGTATTCTTCCTTTACCTCAGCTAAGGATACCAGCGGTTGGACTTCAGGCCCTTGATCTCCAATGTGACCTCAAGTTAACTTGGTGCACCTGCAGTGACTCTGTATTTAAATAAGGTCCCATTCACAGGTGCAAGTGTTAGGATTTGGCATATCTTTTCTCAGGAGCAAATTCAACCCACAGCTGTCCTCTTTCACACGGGCTAAGACCAACCTGAGCAGGAGGGCAGAGGCAGTGGAAGACGCCTCTGTTGAGGTTAATACTGCAGCGCAGGCTCCCCGGTGTCCTGTCCTGACTTTCACACCCTGGGAGGGAGACGCAGCCCCACGGAGGGGTCCCTATGGGAAGATGGGCTGTCCGGCCAGCATCTTGCCAGCCACCTGGTCCATCTTCACCTGTTGTGGTGAAGCTTTCAGATGATGGCAGTTTGAAGCAACACTGCAGAGATCTTGAACCAGAGTCATTCGCTAAGCAAGGTGTGAATTCGTGGGCCAGGGGCATTTTGAGATAATGGAAATTAATTATTTTAAAACATTAAGTTTTGGGTAATTTGTTACACAGCAATAAATAATTAATAAACCTCTTGTTTCCTATTTTGCATTGGTTACAAAAATATACTTAATAAATATTAGCTATTATTGATAATCTTTTCCAGAAAAGTAATTAGATGCAATCACTTTAGATATTTAAATAAATCTATTCATAATTCATCCATCTCTTGTGATAGCTGAAAAACACGATCACGTTCAGCGGCCTTAGAAAGACAGAACATTCTTGAGAGATTAGCAGAACAAGCTCTGCCATTTGTTACAAAGCAGCAAGCCAGGGGCACATGCAAAAGCATGAATGAGTCTCCAAAACATTATGCTGGAGGAGAGAAGCCAGGCACAAAAGACACACGCTGCATGATTCTATTTATGTAAACCTTAGGAAGAGACACGTCTAATCTCCGGTGACAGAGAGCAGACCGAGCTTGCCGGAGCCGGGGTGGGGGAGGCCGCAGGCTGCCAGGAGCCGTCACGACGGCGACACTTGCTGCTGGGACGGGAGCGGTCACATGCGGGACGGTGTCCAGAGCCCCTCAGACTCCGTCCTCCGCACACGCGCATTTGCTACAGGCAAATCAGACCTCAACACAGCTGACGAAAATCACCATTTTCTGGCCATTCTTTGGGTCCAGTACTTTACACAGTTGTCTGTGGTGGAGATGTCACAGCCTCATTTTTGGAAAATAAAATGAATCTTAGATCTGCAGAGGCTTAGGTTGGAATCTTCTTGTTTGTTTCGCTGACGTTTGTCAGGATCTCTAGAACTTTTTATATCACCTAAGACGGCCGTGGCAAATCTTAGCAGAGTCGCAAGCTCAGTAACGGAGGTGAAGAGAGTGAGGCCCAGGGTAAGTAAATACTGACGCGGGGACTCTGTTCTCTCAGGAAGACTGTTTTTGATGGCGCTGGGGGTTGGATCCAGGGCCCCCCACTGAGCTACACCACCAGCCCCTTTTTGTTTTTTATTTTATGATAGGATCTCACTAAGTTGCCAGGGTAGACTTGAACTTGTGACCCTACCAGAATGCTGAGATTAAAGGACTGCGCCACCACACCCTGCTGGGACCCATAAACCAGCCCCAGGCTCCCAGTCCACTCCTGAACACTTCACAAGGAATCTGAACCCCAAATGATGAAATAGCTCGCTCTGGACACCCAGCCACGGAGAGGAGGCTCGCAGGAGACGGAGATTTGATGTAGGTGGCTGGGCAGAGGCGGGAGGTGGGAAGGCAAAGACTCAAAGCGCAGCTGTGAGAAGAAAGAGACGTTTGCATTCCCGCACGCACTCAAGTTTAGGAGAACGTGCAGCATAACTCAAGCGAGTTCTCCTCATGAACTCGTTTGTCCCTTTGCCACCGAGTGGATTGACTGGGCCGCTCGGCCTCTCCGAGCCCCTTAATCTCCTCCTTGTCCAGCGATCCGCCGAGGTGACGCTTGTCCACACTGCCCATCTGGAAATGCGCTCCGGGCCCTTGCTCCCGGTTACAGGCGGCACAGCTCAGACTTCATGAGACCCTGCGCAGCGCTACGGGCTGCAGACGGTTTCTCTTCCCAGCTCTCTGACCGTGGAAACGGAAGTCTCTCCGGGGACTTCACAGCGCGTAGTGCACGGCGCGGTACCGGTCAGCGCTGCTGCGGAAGCAGGGAAGCAAGGAAAGGAGTGTGTGTGATCGGAGCGTCGCGGACGGGCGGCGCGCAGCCCTGAGGGCCTCTGTGGCTGCAGTGCCTCGGGGGTGCCCTCCCTGGGCGTGGGGACAGGACAGGGCCCTTGGGCGTCTGCTCTCGGGCAGCTGTGCCCCCCCCCCCCGTGCGGAGCGGCGCGGCGGACAAAGCAGGCCTCGGCAAGGTGCGCCGGAGGCACCACGGTGGAGCGCGCCGGACGGTCAGAGGCCGGCAGCTGCGGCACAGGCGGCGCGAGGCGTGGGCGAGGCAGCACGTGCTCTGTGTCAGCTCGGGGACGTTCTGAGACTCCTTTCCGGCTAGAAACTCGGGCTGTGTTGCTCTTCTGGGAAGAAAAGGAAAATAAGAAGGTGCAGGAGAAAGGGAAGAGGAACAGAGAGGGGAAGAAGAGGAAAAGGAAAGGGGGAGGGAAGAGGAGAAAGAGAAGAAAAGGGAGAGGGGGAGGAAGAAGAGAAGGA
>PVIC010014270.1:0-36856 GCA_004025085.1 Thryonomys swinderianus | reverse complement strand
GTCTGGGTCCTGTGGGCTGGGCGCACACTGACCAGTGGAGCAGCCGTGAACTGTGCTCTGGTCTCACCCAGCGTCGTGAGGGCCTCGCCTGGCCTCTGCTGTTGTTCCTGTGAGAGGAGACCGCCCCCTCCCCACGGGCTGCTCCCTCCCCCACACACCCCTCGCTGCCCCGCCCATGGATCCATGGACTCCGGTGGCACAGAGTAACCTGGGGGGCCTGCATCTTCCCGGTGTCACATGCCCACAGCCCCCCTTCTCCAGCTGCCATGGTGGCTCTGCCTTTTCTTCACCGCTTGGTGTCAACGATTTTACCCACGCTTTGGGCGCCTCCTGTGCCTTCATCAGTGTGTTAGATCCGTGTCCTGGGAAGTTCTCCTTTTATCCAGTGTTAAGCTAAAGACCGTCCTCAGCCCTCTCCACCCAGCGTCCTCAGAGCCAGTGCCCCGTGCACACCTCAGCTTCCGCAGGGACAAGCCGCAGAGAGGCGGCCGTCATGGTTTCCACCTGGCTGGGCCCTCGGAGCCCCGCGCGCTGCTTGGTGGGGCTTGGGAGGATCACAGCAGCCGTGATGCTGCGCTCCTAAGGGAGCCGTCTCCTGATGAGTGCACAGGTACAGGTGAGGTTGCGGTGAGCCGGGTGGAGCAGGTGCTCAGTGAGAGTGTGGCCCGGAAGGGGCTGTCTCCCTCCACCCCCTCGGTCTCCTTCTGCCTCCCAGGGCCCTGCCACGCGCAGCTCCTCCCCCCCCCCCCACGGCCCCTGCTCGGGAGCTAGCTGACTACGCCCTGAAACCTGCGTACACTAGGAGCCAAAATAAACCTCTTCTCCTTAATCTTTCAGGTGTCATGTATGTGTCTTAACGACAAGAAAGTAACTAAGAGATTCTTTCCTCCTTTATCAGACTCAACACGTTCCTGTCCGGGTTACGTTGTGACTTAGCTCTCGCTGTCCTTTGGTCGAGGAAGGAGCAGGGCCTTGCTAAGACAGAAGCCCCTATAGCAAATGGTGGCCTATCTCACATAGTAGATCACTTCTGCTAATTTGAGGAGCTCAGAGGTATTGGGGATGCAAGGTGCTTTGAAAAGCTTGGGAAAGAGATGGATCATGGGGGGCAAGTATTCACCAGTTGATTCATCCATTGCTGAGTTCACAGATGGCTGTGCTGTCAGCAGATGGGGCTGGTTAGGAGTGGTCACTGGCAGAGTGACCCTGAAGGATGTGTTCCTGTCCCGGCTCCTCCCTTCTCTCTGTTTCCTGTCTGCCCTGGCTTGAGCCTGCCTTTCTACCATGGAGCCACCGGCCGTGGACTAAACCCACTGGGACTCTCAGCCAAATGAACTCCTTCATTAAGTTGTTGGAGTTGGATATTTTGTCCCAGCAATAGGAAAGGGACTAACACACAAGGACTTCGGGCTCATCAGCCCAGATGACCACAACTCACGTGTCAGGGTCCCCTTGTTTCCTAGCCTACCTGCCTAGGTTGAGAATTAAACCTTTAGAGCTGCATATTTTTAAGTCCTGGCCGCTGGGTATTAGAACACGAGACCTCTTCGCATCCCATGAAGGAAGCCCCTACCTATCAGTCTTGGCATTTAATCATCAAACAATTTTACCATCCTAGGTCTTTTATTATCTTTTCCAAGATGTCAATTAAAATTCCACTGGCTGGGCCGGAGATTTAGCTCAGTGGTTCCGGCGCCTGCCTCACAAGCACAAGGTCCTGAGTTCAATCCCGGTAACCACATAGAATGCTGGGCGTGGTGAGTCATGCCCACCAGCAATCAATACCACATACCATAGTACCGGGCGTGGTGGCTCACGCCTGTCATCCCAGCACTCGGGAGGCAGAGACAGGAGGATTGCTGAGTTCGCGGCAGCTTGCCTGGGCTACATAGTGAGCCCAGGGCCAGCCTGAACTACAAAGCGAGACCCTGTCTCAAAAAAAAAAAAAAAATTCCACTGGCTTCGTGCTATGGAATACATACCTCCTGGCACGACACGTCTCCCAGCTGGTACACTCTTTGTCAAGTTACCCCATGCCAGTCCCCCACTCAGGGACCCCTTGACAATGCTCTCCATCCTCAGGCCCGGGGTTGCTGAGTGGCTCTACCCCTGCTGTGAAGGGGCTATCATTGCCAAGCGGACTAGACTGAAACTCTGTAGGCCACACCCAGTGCTGACTGTTTGGGCCTGGTCTCCCAGAAAGCACCCGCTGAGAGCCGGGCAGGGGTGCCCGGGAAGAGAAGTGGCAGGTGGGACAGGACTGAGCAGAGGGAAAAGCAGGCTGAGATGCAGCCCCAGCAGTGACGCAGCCGGGACGGCCTCAGGAGCAGTCCAGAGCCGGGCCAGGGGACAGACGTGGGTTTCACATCCCTGTGTCTCCCACCCGCTGGAAACCAGCCCCTGAGAGAAACAGGTTTGCCCTGGGGCAAAGCGAAAGCTTGCTGAAGGTCAAGGTCATCTGCCAGCAGCTGACAGCTGGATACATAAGATGGGCCCGGAATGGATAGCATGACATCTGCTACAACCACTTCAGAACCAGAAAAATATTCAAAACGGGCTAATGAACGAAAAAACAAAACACATTGTAAGCAGATATGGCTGCATGGCTCAGCCTGGAAGAGCAGGAGCCACAGGGGTCCCCACACCCCACCAGGGCACGTCCTGCCACAGCCTGTGTCACCGGAGCTGGTGAGTCTCCAGGACGCAGCCTGACCCGCTGGGCTTCTCTCTCGACACATCTAAATTGTCTCTGTTCCTCCGCCCGATTCCTGCTTGGTGAGAGGTCAAGAACCTTTGCATTCCAAGGGCCAAGTTAGATATACAAGAAATCAGGCATAATGTGCTTTTAATTTCCCTTAATATTTTAAGCTATTTAAAAATTTATGTTGTGACCTTTTAATGATGTAAACAGGTAAATTATAAGTTAGAATACATTGATTGTATAATTAGTAAAAAATATATTGCTTCATTCTTCTAAAATAAAAGTTATATTGCTGCTTTTTTGTAATTTTCATACGAAAACCATAAACTCTTAATAAGAATTTATTATAAGTCCTATTGAGCTTATAGACAAAATAACAGATTCAGCCAAAGCTTCACGAATTACTGACAGAAAGACACTCTCGGCTTCTGATTTGGAACTCCATTTTTTAGTTATTCAGTTACCCTTCCCAAATAAAGTTTAAGTCAAGGACATTCACTATACAGTTCACTTGTTCCAAGTGGTTCTCTTAATTACCAGTGCTCATTAACTTTATGTGTCATTATTAGGGCAAGGAGGTGGTGGGATAGGGAGATATAAAGGAAACAGGAAATAATAAACTAATTTCTAACCAAGATCAGCTGTTCCCCAGCGCACAAAGCAATGACAGGAGAGAACTCTGGGACCCATGTGGGCAGGACAGTTATTTTGATAGAGTATTTAGGACGTAGACACAAAATTCTATTAATGGTATGAAATATTCACTACGCACAGTCAACAGGGGGAGAGTTTTCCCACAAATCTTCTCTTGTACATTTGTACTTCACAGAAACTGAAGCAACTTACACAGAGAAAGAGCAAACCAGTCTTAGGAAAGACTGTAAAACCCTGGGAGAGACTCAGAGGCGGGGCCAGAGAGATGTCCCAGCATTCCTTCCGTTTGCCAGGCGCTATGGGCCGGAACGTCCACCTGCGAAGCCTTCTCCCACAGCCTCTGTGCTTCTGAGGGCCACACGTCGGACAGTCATCAGTTAAAAGGCAAATGAGCCTAACCCGCCTGACACACGTGGTCAGATGCTGGCACGGCAGCTCCGCAGACACAGACCTCGGAGCCAGGTGGACGGTCAAGGCTTGCAAGTCCTCTATGTAGCCAAAGGCTGCAAACTCTTGCAGATCCTGGCGACGATGGTGGAAACATTTTCAAAGAACAAAGCTGACGATACTGACACAAAACACCTCCCACAAGAGATCATAATGCCAAGGGTGGCCCCGTGTGATGGAGAAACTCCCTCACCTGGGCAGGGGGTGGCTTTTTTCTGCAGACAGGTATCACCCTTGTGCCCAGGTCAGCCGTGATGCTTGGTTGGATGCCACTGTCAGGAGAAGTGAAATGCGCAGCGGTGGCGACTCTCCTGACAACACGGGCTGAGCACATGTGACCCGTGTGGTAGGTGAGGAGAGTCTAGGGTCTTTTAAGTGATGAGCTAGGAAGAATATGTTTTAGCCCATCAACTTGAATATGGACTGTACATGAGATTCCTACTGTATGGGGCCTCTACTCAAACGTGCATAGCATCTGATACTTAATCACTCTCAAAGCCGCGGTGCCATCTCTGCAGAAGAGGCAGCTGGGGACCTCGGGGTCCCAGCTGAGCCCTCAGGCCTCCGGCTACAGGAGTGACTCGGAATAATTCCCCGGGGGCCCGGGTGTCCTCATTCTAACTTCCCGGGTGCAGATGCCCGCCACAGCAGTGGCATCTCCAGAGGCATGGAGCCACCAGGCCACAGGTGGACGAGGGGACGGGAGGCCACGCTGGTGCCCCGCACCGCAGGCGTGGGCTACACAGTGCGAGTATTTCTCCCACAGCTCTTAGCATACCTGCTCTGCTTACAGCAGCCTTGAAATTTTTAATGCATCTCAGCAAGGGCGCTACGTTTTTATTTACTGTGACTCCTACGAATCATACTCAGTCCTGCGTCCACTGACCAGAATAAGTTAAAAATACCTGGCATGCTCAGTGCCCCCCCCACCCCTCCCAAGCCTCTTGACTGTGGTTGGCATGGGCTGTATCCCTTAAAAAGGCCTGCAGAACCCCGCGTGGCCTCCGTGAGTTCTCTGCCCTCACATGCACCCCTTCCGCCTTGTCCTCAAACTCCAGCCATCATCCCATCGGTCCGGAGAGCGCGGCCTTCCCTCCGGCCTGTGCAAAGCGGAGCCTCTGCTGGGATCCCTCTGCCTCAGCCCCACCTGTGAATCCGGCTCCTCCAACTTGTGCGACCTCGGATCTCAATTCCTTACTCCCTGCCCCGCCGGCGAGACGGCGGCCTGTGTGAGCCACAGGCACAGCACCCCCTCAGTGTCCGCCACAATTTGTAATTAATTTTTCGCAATTTTGTGAACAATACCTCTACTTCCATGTGACTCCGTGTTAGGCGGGGACTCTGCTTTGACAGATTCAAGGTAGCCCCGAGCCAGGGTCTTTGCAAACACTCAAGAAAGAGGGCTGCGGAAGGCTCAGAGCCCCCAGATATCCCCAGTCTGAAGTCCTCTTCTACAGCTAGTTATGTTTTCTGAACTAGATTTTGCTGCGGGGACACAACAAATGAGCAAAGTTAAGTCACACTGAATTCAGTTCCCTGACGGCCACCTCCCAGTAATTAGGGCACAAGCCACGGTGTGGGGCGCTTCTGAGGGCCGTGAGCGCTTTCTGTGTGCAGTGTGGCCAGCTAAGCAGCCTCACAGTTTGGGTTTTCATCTCATCTTTGCCTCCTATATTTAGTGGTATATTTCCTTTCGGTGGTTTTATTTATTCTCTGACAGACTTGTAAAAGCAATGTTTTCTTTATCTTTTTCCTTTTTTTTAAAATTCTTTAGTGCAGCTTATGTTGTCTCTTTGCTTCCTTCATCTTTTCTTTCGCCAGCCCCAGAAAGCCATGAGCTCTGCTTTGATTTCCTTCTAACACCACATTCCTTTCTTGTGAATTTTTACCTGGGGTCTTTGAAAGGTCCCCCGTAAGGTCAAAGTGGCTGCTACTGTGCCTCTGTCAGGCGACAGGAGAAGTGAGTATCTGTCCCCCAACCTCTTCCGTCACGTTCACCTTGGTCCTTAGTGGTCTTTGTTTTGCTTCCAAGAAATAGAGTCCATTTCTACTGCTTCTTTCTGTGGTGAGATTTGGGTCTTTTTAAAAGTTTTAATAGTCTTTTATTTCTTATAAGAGAAAATGAAAGATAAAGCGATAGTGATTTTCCAAGAACTGTTCGGTTGTCTAACACCAGTTTTACCCTTGAGATACGAAGGCGTCTCCTAAGGCTCGGTCTTCATGGCCCTGTCCTGTGCCCAGCACCTCCCTCAGGGTGGCACGGAAACATGCAGCCCCGTGTGCCCCAGGAAAGCCATGAGCGCGGGTCGTGGGCATGATGAACCTGTCACCAGCACATCTGGTCCCAAACCTTGGTCACTTAGGGCTTCTGATTACATTCATTACAAATAATACCCTCAGGGACTGGCAGGAGTTTGGGGGAAAAGACAAAACTTTCGTGGCAATGTACCTATCCTCAGATGGGGCAGAGGGTAGGTTACGCGCTCTTTGGTCGTGAAGTCCAGAAGCCAGCCATTTGTGGGGCGGGACATGTTTCTCATTGCTTTCTTCACTGTCCACAACGTAAGTTTCATGCGCTAGTTCTTTCCACGTTTTGATGCCAGAGCAAGGCCTTGTCCCTCTGCTCTCTAAACCCGCCTTTTTATGTGACTCACTTCCTGTTTCCCCTGGGGAGCAGCTCTTCCCATCTGCGTCCTACTGAGACATCCTGCCTAGAAATCTTCCTCTGTGCCACACTGGTCGTGGCCGCGTGGCCTTGGGCAGCTTACCTGGCCCGAGTGCCAACATTGCCTCCTCTGCTTGCTGGCATCTGTGGGTGGTGCCACGCACTCATCTGTTCCGCAAAGGCCTCCCGGTCCCGCCTGTGTGCCCGCTGAGGCAGCAGAGGCTGGAGAGAGACGCTGGGGTGTGTGGTTACAGGGAGTGGATGGCAGGGCCTGCGTGCTGGGCCCTCGGAAGCAGGCAGGAGGGAAGACTTGTATGCAGGGAGAGTGTTAGAAAGAGAGCTCAGAGGCTCTGAGGCAGCCCCTGCCTCGGAAGTTAAAATGGAGAAGGGCTGAGCTTGTCTCTCTGCACAAAGGCCTGGGTTCAATCCCCGGTACCGCAGCTAACACACAAACACAGGCGGCACTCTCGGGACCAACGCCTGTGGCGCAGAAAGGCCGAGCAAGACAAGGGAGAAACAGGGCCCTCCGCCCTCGGCCTCCTGGGTATCGCAGGGCTCAGGGACTCGTGCTCGCAGGCCTTCCTGGCTTCTCTGGAAACCAAGTCGGGCCCTTCACTGTGTTTTGAAAGTACTGTTTCTAAATTCTTTACTACAAAAAAGAGGGTTCCAGGCAAGACGGCCCACATCTGTAATCCCACATACACAGCAGCCAGGGGTGTAGCTCAGTGGTTCTGGTGCCTGCCCCTCAAGCACAAAGTCCCAAATTCCATCCCCGATATAAAACAACAGCAGCAGCAGCAGCAGCAGCAGCTACACGGGAGGGAGCCGAGGCGGGAGCACCACCAAGCTCCTGACCGCCAGGAGCCGAGCAAGACCTTCTCTCAACATAAACCAAAAAGGGCTGGGGATGCAACTCAGCAGCAGAGCTCTTGCCCGGCTTGCAGAGGCCCTGGGTTCAGACCCTGGCGCTGAAAGAGAACGGGAGGGAGGGAGGGAGGGAGGGCAGCGGCCTTGACTCGGTGGCCTACGAGCTGGTTTCTTGAAGTTTGAAGAAACATGTGGCCTCAAGACTGGTGCCAGCAGGCCTGAAGGTGGAGAGGGCAGGCCGTCTTCGGGGTGGGGACGCCTCCAGACGGTGACACGGGGCCTTGCACTGTCCCAGGGCCGCAGGGGGCGAGCAGGCCCCAGCACCTCCGCCCCTGTGGGATTCTGCGAGTCTCTCGTGCATGAACGCAGAGCGCGTGACTGCAGAGAGCACGCCCACCGGCTCAGCTGTCCTGGCTTCATGACACCTCCACGTTTCCACCAAGCCCCGCGCCACGCAGGCCGCATGCGTTATGTGATCCGGTTCTCCTGCCGCCTCCATCCCACAACGCCGCTGTCTCGGCGCCCGACTTCTGGCCTCCCGGTCTGCCCTGCCTGCCTGCTCCACGCCTGCTGTGGCCGGTGACGCAGCCGAGGTGCCCCGAGGCCCGCGCCGCTCTGCGCGGGGCAGTGGACTCGCTCTCTCCTCGCTCCGCTGGGCCCGGGCCCCCCCCCCCCCCCCCCCCCCGCCGGAAAGCTCCATTACCCACGGCGACCGGCCGCCTGCGAGAGGACGGAAGGCCGTCGTTAATTCCTGCGCGGTCAGAGCTCTCTCCCTTTCATCTTTATTAGCTGCTCCCTCCGCCGCTGAGGCCCGTTTACACAGAACAGGGCTCTTGGACGCGGAGGGCGCTCGCTGAGCCTGCGTGGCCGAGCCCGCTGCCCTCACCCTCTGTAATTAGGGCTCCTCTGCCGGGCTCTGCGAACGTCTCCAGCTAGGGATGCCAGGCTGCTGCTTTCCGGATCTTTTTATTACCATAAAGATTGGCCACAAACCAAATTACGAGCCTGGCCTAGGACTCTGGCACTGAGCCCTCGCAGAGGGGCGTCTGTCTCCCACCAGGCCGAGGGTATAGCTGTGAGCCTCGGGCTCGCCTGACCTCCCCTCCCAGCGTCTGCACACAGCCGGGGCCTGCAACTGGCACCTGCCTGCGGCCTGCGTGTGAGCACGAGCACCTCCCACGGAGGGCAAGACCCTGGGCGTGAGAGCCTCAGAGCCGACCACTAGGTTTAGGGCACCGCTTCAAGCGCTCGTGAAAAGCAAACCTGGGGCAATCTGGTGGGCAGAGAAAACCTGTGATATTCAGGGAATATTTCAATTGGGTCTTGAAGGATGCCTAGGAGCTTGCTAGGCAGATATGTAGGACATCTGTGGCTGTGCCACGCACTCATCTAGCCCGCAAAGGCAGAAGGCCAGGAACACAGCGGTCAGGGCAGAGCCTGGGGTGAGCCGACAGCCTGCCCACTGGGTGTGGACAGGAGGGGCTGGGAGGATCCTGTGCTGCACCAGCAGGCTGGGGGGTGCAGTGCAGTATGTGGGGGAAACTCATGACTGGTTCTGAGGACCGGTGCCCGGGAGGATAAGAGGAGAGTAGGTCGCGGGAACGACCTGGCAAATGCACTGAAGGCAGAGAGCACCATGGCAGTGCAGGCGGGAAGCCAGTCCCCAGAAGGCTGGGGGTGGGCTCGACTCGACCGGCTCCATGGTTCCAGGGTGGCTCTTGGACAGGCTGGGCCTAGTGCACAGTGATCAGGCCATGGGGACCAAGAAACCCTGGTGCCTTCAGTAGGCAACTAACAGAAGTGGCCTCTGACTTTGTAGGCTCACCTTCTAAGACTGTGATCTAACAAACCTTGCTTTTTAAAGTGCTGAGCCTCTGGTAGTATGTTACAGTGACAAAACAGACTAAAACAGGATTCTGGGCTCAGTGAGGGAGAAAGGGAGTCCCGGCCTGAGGAGCGCCTCCGCCTAAAGCAAAGTGCCTCTGGGAAAACCAGAGTTTCACAGTCTGTGGATCTAGCTGCCTTTTACTCAGCTCAGTAAGACCCCAGGAATAGTGGCTCAACCTACATCAGAGACTTTTATAGAAAAGTGGTCTGACCCAATCCTCAGCATCCAAACTGAGGCATCCTTAGTTAAATACACCAAAAACCTTTTGATGTTCAAAAGTGCCAACCACACACAGCAGACAGTTCTCTGTAGGTGGTGAAGGACACACTTTGGCACACCCAGGGGAGAGGTTGAAGGTCTGCTTTTTCACTGCCGGGGGCGCCCTGGGCAGCTCTGCCTCCTGGAGGTCAGGAGATGTCGGAAGCCAGCAGGGCCGCCTAACTCCGGGAGAAACACCGCCATCCACCGCCAAACCAAAGGGAAGAAAGAGCAGCCTCTCCGCGGGGGAGCTGAGAAGAAGCCAGCTTGGGCGGAGCAGCAGTCTAGAGTGGGAGATGGAACCAGGGGGTCCGTTTCGGGGACGCCCGCGTGTCCTACCCCCACAGGGGAGCCATGATGCAGTCAGGGGTTGGCCTGGGGATCCTCAGCCGGCATGGAGCATAGTTTACATCTCTGCCTCAGTGACTGGAGCTGAGACTCAGCGCTCCCTCTGAGGACGAAGGCGGCTGAGCGTCCACAGCACCGCCAGCAGCACATGCGGTTTTGCCTTTTAACCGATAGAAATTGCTGGTTCTGATGTGTCATGTCACACGGAGACGGCACTTGTGGCCCTCACTGCTGCAGGTCGCTGTGGTTACATACTCGGCACAGGAGCTTGTTGTTATGAGTAAAGAGCAGCGGAGGGGTCTGTACTACAAACACAGCTTTGGTTGGACTTGTTTAGAGCAGTGTTGAGTTTGTACCCGTAGTAAGGGGAACTGCGGCGTCCCCAGACATCTGTACCCCGTCTCAGTGACCCGACAGCGACCACCATTTCCACCGGAGTCCACGGTCAAGTGAAAGCCCCTCCTGGCGCTGCGCGTGCCACACGGCTGACCCTGCACAGCACCACAACCCGCCACGGCCACATCACACGGGCAGCCTTACCGCGTGTGCGGCGCTGACCGCCTCCCTTCCCAGACCAGGGTTTTCAAATTTCATCGACAGTTATTTTCCTCTCGTTGTTTTCTTTTTTAACCAGTCCACTGTCTTCTATATCTTTAAAAATTGTCTTGGGCCGGAGGGTTAGCTCAGTGGTTCTGGCGCCTGCCTCGCAAGCGCAAGGTCCTGAGTTCGATCCCCGGTAACCACATATAATGCTGGGTGTGGAGACTCACACCCACCAACAATCAACACCGCATACCACAATGCCGGGCATGATGGCTCACGCCTATAATCCCAGCACTCGGGAGGCAGAGACAGGCAGATTGCTGAGTTCGAGGCTTGCCTGGGCACCATAGTGAGCTCAGGGC
The DNA here is from genome assembly GCA_004025085.1 of Thryonomys swinderianus. Taxonomy (NCBI): domain Eukaryota; kingdom Metazoa; phylum Chordata; class Mammalia; order Rodentia; family Thryonomyidae; genus Thryonomys; species Thryonomys swinderianus. Next base: position 26,123 of record PVIC010014270.1, on the reverse strand, counting down.
CAGCCTGAACTACAAAGCAAGACCCTGCCTCAAAAACCAAAAAAAAAAAAAAAAATTGTCTTTCGCCGAGGCTTATCCACACCAGTTGGCAGCACTACCGTTCACACCCCTGGGCAGAGGCAGCACTGGCACACGACACACCTTAATCTCCTCTCGGTCCCCATCTGAGAAAGACCGGACTCTCACTCCGTTACCCTGTGTTTTGCTCTCCTGCTTATAAGGAAAACCATGCGGTAGCTGAGCGTGTGTCTGAATTATTTCATTCAGCCTCACGGTCCAACGCGCACCCGTTTCCGGCAGACGAGTGCAGCGCACCTTCTCCGCGGCACAGCAGCGCTCGGCTGCACAGGGTGTGAACGCCCCCGGCCTCTGCCCCTCTCGAAGGCCCTGCAGCCCCCGGGAAAGGGCCCTCCGGCTTCCTGGGCTCCAGCAGGGTCCAAGGCAGACACGCTCGTCAGCCCAGCGCCTCCCCGCTTGGCCTCCGGCCCTCGGGCGCCTGTGTGGCCGCGCAGCCCGCAGCCCGCCTCCCGCCTCTCCGTGGCCCCCTTCCGTCCCTTCTCCGTGCGACGAGACTTTTCCCAGCCGGCCTCTGCGCTTGTGCGCTTCGTGATGAGTGAGCAAAAGACCCTTCAGCTAACCAAGATCCACCCTCCTCAGGACAGTGGGGTTCTAGAGAATAATTTTTTCCCTGTCATCACGTTCAAAGGAAAAACTGAAGATTTATGGCTTCCCCAGAGCAGGGACAAAACCACCATGCCTTCCGCCCGCTCTGCGAGGAATGATGTGGCCGAGCTGGGCTGAGTGGCACCGTCGCTAGGTTTCCAGAGGCCTCCTCGGGCTCTGCCCCGTGGCCTCCCGCTCGGCCCGGCACCCCTCAGGTGGGGTCTGCCCCTCCAGGCACTGTCTCCTGCCCGCCACTCCCTCCTGGCTGCCTGTAACCACGGCCAAGGCTAGTTACGGACGGTCCGAGTGGCGGACCCCTCGTCCTCGCCATTTCCACAGCAGCTCCAGAAGCGTTCGGTGCAGGCCCCGACCTAGGCCTTCACGCGCCCGTCAGACCGTCAGACCCCGGTCACGAGGAGGCCCAGGGCCCACGCGGTGCCCTGACACCACCACATCGTCAGTGTCACGCTCGTCCTGGAGCTGGGATCGAGAATGTGCAGGTGGATCGGGTACCCTAGGACGTGCGGGACCACTGGGGCGGTTCCTCGGTGCCTAAGGGGACCGCCAGGGCTTTCAGAAGCACTTTCTTTAGCTCCGCTCTGCTCCTGACCGGCCGGAACCCGACGACGCCTCAGGGCCCGTCCTCTCTGTCTCCCTCCTCTGGGCCTCAGCCTGCTCATGAATGCCCGGCTTGTGGTGTCTGAATGGCACAACAATCCGAAGACTTAGCAACCGAATGTGACTCCTGGTCCAAACACAACTTTGGGGGAAGATGGACGGAATTCTTAGGGGTGCTGTTTTGGGCACCTCTCTGCTTCACCTGTAAAGGCTTGTGTGCCAGGCTTTCGCGTGGCATTTCACTTGAAGAGAGGCTTTACTGCTTAGATAAAACAACCGCAAACGAAGTAAGAAGGGAAGCGAGCGCTCCTTGGGGGCGACCCTGCTCTGCCTGGCCTCGGCTCTTCAGCCCCTGCGGCCCTGGGCCCGCGCTCTGGGTCCCTCGTGATGCGGTCACAGCCGCGTCTCCGCTTTGCCCAGCCTCTCCTTCTCCCCGGAGCTCGGCCAGGAGGCTGCTACGCACGGGCTCCTCCTCTCCCGGCCCGAGGAGCGCAGCAGGCAGCAGAGCCCCGGCTCACGGCAGGAGAAGAGACCCTGGACGCAGCCCGGGGCTGCTGGGACGCGTCTCTCCTCTCGGGCCAGGGAGAGAAAATCATGAAGTGAATGAAAGCTACACATAGGGCGTGTGTACTAATTTTACATTTTCCCCTTGGAACCCTCACGGATCTGTCCCATGTTGAAAACTCGTGGGGCCCCGACTTTCATCGGGAAGAAGGAACTTTACAAAGCCCCAAGGAAAGAGGAGGCGGACGGTGTCCACCGAGCCTCCTGCGCCGGCGTCTCCGCGGAACCCGGGGCAGCTGCGGGCCGCACTCTGACGCCCGAGGGAGGCCTCTTCCTGCGGGTGCGGCCGCCTGGCGACCAGCCGCCGAGGTCCCGCCCGAGCCCGAGCGTGGGACGGAGGAGACGGGGCAGCGCTGCGCTGGGTCACGCCACGAGGCCCCGAGGCGGCCGGTGCGGTCAGCTCACCCCACGGGCTGTGGGGTCCACACCAGCAGCTCGGGGCCGAAATGTGGATTCTCGGGCTACACCCCAACACAGTGCATCAGAAGCTGGGGTGAGGACCGGGAATCTGCAACGCCAGGGCTTCAGAAATTCCAAGCACAAAGCCTGGCACGGTAGGGCATGCCTGGGAGCCTAGCGGCGGGAGGCTGAGGCGGGAGGGCCGCTGAGGGCTGCACAGCGAGACCTTTCTCAAAACAACAGATTCCGACAAGGCAGCCCTCCCCCGGGTGCCCCGCACGTGTCCTCCCCTCCTGTGAGCCAGGGCCGGACTCCAGATCCGCAGGTTCCCGGCAGCTCAGAAGTGGAATGCAAGTGCAGCTGCTTCGTGCAAGACATTTTGGCTCTGTTCTTCATCCTGGCAGCACTAGAGAGGCACTGAGAGCTGCACACGGAGCTCCACGCTCAGCCCTTTTCCTTATTTATTTATTTATTTATTTATTTATTTATTTATTTATTTATTTATTTATTTATTTATTTTTTGAGACAGGGTCTCGCTTTGTAGTTCAGGCTGGCCCTGAGCTCGTATGTAGCCCAGGCAAGCCTGGAACTCAGCAATCCTCCTGCCTCTGCCTCCCGAGTGCTGGGATTATAGGCGTGAGCCACCACACCCGGCACTGTGGTATGTGGTTACTGGGGATCAAACTCAGGACCTTGCGCTTGTGAGGCAGGCGCCGGAACCACTGAGCTAATCCTCTGGCCCTCCTTTTTTATTTTGAGCCTGGGTCTCACTCGGTCACCCAAGCTGTATTCGAATTTGTGATCCTCTTGTCTCAAGCTCCCAACGTGCTGCGTTGCAGGCACCGGCCAGCACACCCAGCTACTTACAGCTTAATCCACAGGGCCTTTTACAACAGATGCAGATGCACATCGTGTCAGCAAGAGGCCCAGTTTAAAACGAAGACGAAAAGAGGATGCGCGAAGCACGGAAGTGTCCCCGTTTCTGACCGTCAGTGACTTTCTGAGGGCTTAGGCGGCCCTGCCCCTCCCCCACCCCCAGCGGAAAACGTAGCAGGAAGGCGAAAGGGTCACTTCTGAAGACAAAGGAAGAGCTAGGACCTGACAGCGTCCGGTAAGGCCCCCAAGAGCCTGCGCCCCGCACTGTCCCCGTGAAGAAACGGGCCATGTCTGCGATGCCAGGGCCAGAGCCCCCACGCTGCAGCTGTACGGGCCCCTCTCCTGAGGGCCTTGGGTTTCTGCTTGAAAACGAGAGATTCCACCCCTTGGTGCCCGCTTGCCTGTGAGCTGAAATGCACAGAGGTCTGTACAACTTCAGAGAAGTTAGCATGAAAAGTGTTATAAATAGCATTATCACACAGAGCAATAAACCAGGACAAGAATGTCACGCACAAGTTGGAACACAAACTGGAATTAAGCCTCATAAATATAAAAGAACCCAAGGCACGCAGTCCCTGGAATTCTAACCTAAATTTTAGCCTAGCCGGGCACCACGGTAGCTACCTCTGAATCATCAGGAGCACCTCAGAAAGGAGCCAGTGTGTGAGGATCTTCAATGATTTTTAAGGAAAAGTTACAGTATTAAAATCTGAGGGTTCACACTATGGGTCAGGCATGGTTTGCACGTCGGTTACATTACTTAGCTCACTCGTGCTCTATAACAATCACGTGAAGCACATCATTTTAAAGCTGGGGAAACTGAGGCACAGAGTTCATACAGGCATAAGTAGCAAAGCTAGAATCAGAAGCTTAGCAGTCAACCAACCACGTTAAGAGGCTGAGGCAGGAGGATCACAACCTCAAGCACAGCCTGGGCAACTTAGCAAGACCATCTCAATATAAAAACATAAAAAAGGGGCCGGAGGGTTAGCTCAGCGGTTCCGGCACCTGCCTCACAAGCACAAGGTCCTGAGTTCGATCCCCGGTGACCACATACAATGTTGGGCATAGAGACTCACGCCCACCAGCCATTAGTACCACATACCATAGTGCCGGGCGTGGTGGCTCACGCCTGTCATCCCAGCACTCGGGAGGCAGAGGCAGGAGGATTGCTGAGTTCGAGGCTTGCCTGGGCACCATAGTGAGCTCAGGGCCAGCCTGAACTACAGAGCGAGACCCTGTCTCAAAAAAAAAAAAAAAAAAAAAAAAAAAACAACATAAAAAGGCCTGGGGACGTGCTCTGTGTGCAGGCCCTGGGTTCAATCCCCAGGAACACACATACACACGGTCTGCAGTGAGCATGGTCTTAAGCACGGTGTCCCATACTAGTGGTGCGCGTTGGCAATCACCTATACACCGGTAATCTCCGCCCCTCCACCTCTTCTCCCATTGGCCCGTTTACGCCTCGCCTTCCCCTCTCGGGTATGTTTCTGACACAGGTTCTCTATCCAGACTCCGGCCACAGACGCCACAGTCAGCAGCCTCCAGACAAAACAGCGCGGGGCGCAGGGCCAGGGCGGGCAGTCCGGAAGCCAAGCAGGTTCGGGTCGAGCCCCCAGACCAGGCCAGGGTCTCCCGCTGCAGCACAGAGCACAAGGAAGGGGAGTGAGCGCGTTCGCGTCCACCCTGTGTTCTCCGCGGCAAGCGCGCTCTCCAGGCCCTCGCCACTTCCTCCCAACAGAAGCTCTCGCCCCACTGGTCCCGTAGGAGCCTCGCCCCTCGCGGCTTCTAGACAGCGGATTCCGTTTCAGAGGACTGAGAACGGGTCGCTCCTGGAGGCCGAGTCAGTCTCAGGAGCCCCCCGGTGGGCGGCAGAGCTGGGCGGGTCGGGGCCGCCCACCGAAGGCGAAGACAGGACTGTGCACCAGCAGCCAGACGCTCCCCGGAGAGCCGCGCGGGAGCCCGGCCAGGCCCAGGCGCACTGCCTCCTCCCTGCGCCACCCGTCAGGCACTACTATCAAAGGCACTAGAACAGTCAGGGTTGTCCCTCGGCATCGTTGACCAAGGTCATCAGACGCTCGAGTCCGCTGTGTAAAGTGACCCAGGGATTCCCCGCAACCTTCGCGCCCAGCTGTGCACCAGCTCTGCACGACCTGCGACACCCCGCGCCGTGTGAGCGCCGTGCCACGGGCTCCGCACTGCACTGTGCAGGGGGCGACGGGGCTCCGGCCGGGTGGGCCCTCCTCCCGGCGGCCTCCGCCTGCAGCTGGCCACAGCACGCATGCAGAGTGGCAGAGCCCACTGCACCCACAAAGGCTGTGCCACCTGCCGCGAGGGCCAAGGATGTCCGCTGTGCACCATCCGCTCGCATCACCTTCCCTCTCTCCAGATGATCGCAGCAGACACAGCAATCTATAACGTGGCTGTGGACTCATGTACGAATAGGCACTCTGAATGTTTAACTGATTTTGCCTCAAATAACTACCAAAAATGTAAGACGTTTTCAGATTCAGCTGGATTATTCTGCTTACACTTTGAATGATAAAGTAATTAGTTTTGAAGGACAAATATTTTTTTCCTACTAAGAGGAAAATTTAGATGTACAAGTGGGGTCTGATTTTTCACCAAAATTATGTGTATCTTGAGGACACCAATCGAAAGCCCAGCAAGATGTTCCCTAGTACTTTGCAAAACTAAAATAAAATTCATCTGACAGAACCGACAGGCAAAACTACATGGACTACTTTGAAAGAAAGCAAAGACAAAGGGCTTCTTTGATGGATAGCCAACTACAGTATAAAGCCAACCCAGAATAGTATTAATTCTAATAAAAAACTAGATGAGCTTACCAGCGGAAATGTATATTATGTAATATATAGCATAGAAACAAATGTGTTTATAAATAGTCTTATACCCTTTAGTTAGAAAGTGGAGGAAGTAGATAAACTTTAGTCCATACCCTACACAAACTTAAGTAAGTTTCACACACTGTTAAGAGTTGAAAAATTAGCATAGACAAGGACATGGTAATAATCAGATATCAGGAGGAATAATAACTACATATATTTTATAAGAAAACTAGACAAAATCACTCTGTAAGAAGATAATTTGCTTTTAAAGAAATATAAAAATAGAAATACTAAAATAAAAAGATAAGTGAGCTAAGAAAAAATTTTTAGTAAAAATATCTTTATACTACCCAGTTCAAGTCAATTTTTTTTTTCTTTTTGAGACAGGGTTTCGCTTTGTAGTTCAGGCTGGCCCTGAGCTCACTATGGTGCCCAGGCAAGCCGCCGCGAACTCAGCAATCCTCCCGTCTCTGCCTCCCGAGTGCTGGGATGACAGGCGTGAGCCACCACGTCCGGCACTGTGGTATGCGGTGTTGATTGTTGGTGGGTGTGAGTCTCCACATCCAGCATTGTATGTGGTTACCGGGGATCGAACTCAGGACCTTGCACTTGCGAGGCAGGCGCCGGAACCACTGAGCTAACCCTCCGGCCCTCAAGTCAATTTTTGAAATAACACTGAAATAAATTATATGAAGATGTCTCACACACAGACAAAATAATAAGATCTTAATACATAATCAGGTGAAGGACAAAATGGACTATTCATAAAAAAGGGAATACAATCGATATTAATAAACTAGCCTATGGAAAAACATTGACATCATTGTGCTTTAATCAAAGATATGCAAACTGTAACAGTAATGGAGCTCCCTTTTCCAACTGTAGAAAATTCACAAGCATTCCTTTTCAGTAAAGTGCTCAGGGGTGGAGGATTATGATAAAGAAATATATTCATGTATTTCAGGTAACTTGTGTAGAAAAACAAATTTAAAGTGGAATTAATCATGTATTTTTTTTTTAGAAAACTTTTGTTAAAAAAGGAAAAACTAAGTAGAAAGGTGCTGTCAGAAGTGTTGTATCTTTGGTAATGATTTTGGGGAGTGTATATATGTCCAACAATTGCTTCCTCTTAGAAACTATGGCTCGCGCCCTGACTGAATGTGTTCTCATCCACAGGCCACTTCAGGGTCACCTTCAGTAAGTGCCCTTCACTTCCAGGTCCTCAGCCTTAGGTTCAAGGCCTGACACATAGTAGGGGCTTAGAATTTCTCTCTTCAATGGACGAAGGCTTGAAATGAACCCATGTCAGAGTATCAGATCACTGCAGAATGGTTCTTAAAGAAATATTAGCCTAGTCACCTGCTAATTATAAAAATTATGTTGCAACTTGGGAAATACTTAGGATAGCAGAGCAAAGAGGCGTGCATGGGATTCATAATTGTACATATATTATGACTCTAACTGGATAAAAGCTGCAGGCACAGGAACAAGCCCAAGAAAATAATGTGTAACTTTAGTAATTTTTGTTGTTGGATTGGAGTTGTGGCATTATGGATGCTTCGATCTATTTCTTCTCTAAAGCACGTTAATTTTTTTTCATTTTACAACTGTAAAAAGAGAAGGGGAAAGAATTTCACAGGCTTTGTACTCAGAATATTTGGAGACTATCCCTTACCCTACTATTTAATAGCCTGTGACCTCCAGCCAATTACTGGAATTCTTTGAGCCTCAGTTTCCTGCTCTATTAAATGGGGCTGATAATAACTACCTCCCTGAGCTCTTGTAAGGATAAATGATTTAATGCATGTGAAAAGATTTTATAAACCATAAAGGACTTTACAAATGTAAGACGCCAGTATTATTACAGTAGCCTCTGTTTTCTAAGAGAAATAAGCTTTTATATTTCTTCCAGATTGTTTACATTTAGTCATTTGCATACAATGTAAAAATAACTGCAAAATGATTGGAACACACACTATCCTAATTGTGTCTCCCAAACTAGCGTGTATCCACCCTACACCCAAGACTATGGGCAGAAGTGGTGAGAAGAGAAGGCCTGAGAAATTCTGAGGATGAAGGAAAACAAGTTCAAAGGAAAAGTTTTCCCAGGAAACCTGTCATTTCATTTCAGAAAATATAAATATGTACAAATATTTATAGATACTCTTGTCCCTAATTAGTTATCTCCCTCTCAAATGGCCACTATTATTGATATGTCCTTGTAGGATATTTTACACAAATGGAACCAACCGTAAAGGTGATGAGGTTTTTTCTTTTAAAAACAATTAAGACTAGCTGGGCGTGGTGGCTCACGCCTGTCATCCCAACACTCGGGAGGCAGAGGCAGGAGGATGGCTGAGTTTGAGGCTTGCCTGGGCTACAGAGTGAGCTCAGGGCCAGCCTGAACAACAAAGCGAGACCCTGTCTCAAAAAGAAAAAAAAAATTAACACTATATTTTGGTGCTTTATCAATTCATAAATAATATCCCTATTTTTCCTTTTCCAGCTGTGTTCTACCCACTGAATGGCTATGCTTGTGTTTACATCATATAGCATATCAGGAACCTCCCAAAGAAACAACGTCCAGGTTACCTCTAACCATCTGCCATGCACTTAGAAGGGATTTTTCATTTTGCCTTTCGCAGCGACAATGGGAGGGAGGGTCTCAAGGATAAGCCAAGATTTTTTTTTTTGTGCCTTCACTCAAAATCACAAGTTTGGTAGGATCTATTCCCATGAACCCTTTTCTCCAACATCAGCATAACACTGTGGTTAGGAGTCGGGGCCAGGCTACTGAGTCCAAGAGCTGGCTCTTCCCACTTCATTCAAATGATCTACCCGGAACAGGACATCCTAATGCATGTGCCTCGCAGGATTTTATAAGGCTTGGGAGGTAAGGCTACAGAGGGGCTCCGATTATGCTCAGTGTCGTTCAGAGTTTTGAGAGGGAATAAGCCAAACAGTACAAGGTGCTTTTAGCTCAAGAAATTATTCCCTTAACCAGTGGGGCCTGCGGACCAACAGCACTTAAGAACTTGGGAGAAATTCAAACTTACTGAGTCAGAAACTCTGAGGGCGGGACTGAGCCACCATGTTTTACAGGCCTTCCAGGTAACTCTGAGGCATGCTAGAGTTTAAGAATGACTGTTCCGAAGTGTGAGGTTTGGCAAGAGAAGGTAGTTTTTTAAAGTATTCAGACCATGTAACACCTGAAAATCATGTTCTCAACTGGTGACATATTACTAGTGGGACGATTATATGTAGGTTTATTTTCTTTTAAATAACACTGCCAAATTTTTCTCTTAACTTTTCAGGATCACCGATAGATGAAATAGCAGCAGGTAGTGAAATTTTTCCTTGAAATACAAAGAAGAAAAATTCAAAATAGCAAAATTCCTAAGAAACTCATCATAGTTACAAAACAGGAATTGCCTCTGGGACCTAACTCAGACATTTTTTTTTCATTCCTGTATCCATTCTGAAATACTGACGGCTGGCCAAGGGACGCGCCCGACACCCAGAAGGTGGCCTTCAGGAATGACCGCGGTAGCCAAGAGGAAGATGAAGCCTGTCCATCCGGGCGTGTTCCAGTCGCAGACAACAGCAGCTCGCGCTGTCTCGTGTACTTCCTCACCCCTAGGCGCAGCTTCCGGCCAGAGACAGGCCACGGCTCCTCTGGTTGTCCATGGGCCCGGGCAGCGGCGTTCCCACTGAGGAAACGCTGCTACCCTGCGGCAGAAATGGACACTGCTGAGAAGGTGTGAGTTGATCCCGGCCAGCTGGTGGGTCCTGGGAGCATGACTTCGAGAAGGATTCCAAGCCCGCGCCTGGCTGGGCAGGATGCTAGTGTGACACAAGCACAAGAGAGAGGGCAGGACCGGTAGGCGCATCTTTGGGTGGCAGCCGGGTGGGGTAGGTTTCCTCTTCCTCTGGCTATTTCCCAGCGTTTCTTGGATCACAAAATATAGCCCTTTGTCTGGGCCGCCAGGATCGCTGCCCTTTCCCTCTTCTCTTCTACTTTCCTTTCCCAAGGGCCACTGGGAACGGACTGCCCAAATTCAGTCAGTGGGCAGTGACTTCCTGACATGGACACACACAAGCGCAGGAAGACTGGCGTTTGGGCTGAGGCCCGAGTTCCGCCTGGCGGTTTCTCCCACTGGCTGCAGGACCCCCGGCTCGCTGCTGAGCAGGAAACAGCAGGATCTGCCTTCCTGAACGAAAGCACACTTTCCCCCCGCTCCCCTGCTGATGTCACGCGAGAGTGAACAAATGGTCCTTCACCTCTGCCTCCGCGTCGGCCGGCGTCTTAGACCGACGGAGACCCCACTGCTGGCCTCCGGCAGGAGAGTGCGGGAGGAGGCCAGTGGACACGGCGGTCAGGAGCGCACAGGTTCACCCGTCGTCCACGGCTACAGCTAACACGGTACACACTGCATCTCCAGCTTCCGTGTCCACCCGGCCTGTCCTGCCGGGCAGCGTGAACCCCAGGTGCTCACCGCTGTGGAGGAGCCGACCAGGCTGCTTCGCGTGGCCAGCCAGAGCCACACGCTTTGAACGTGTGGGCCAGAAACCCTCTCCCCGGCGCCGGAGAAGCCAAAGACCCTGGACTTCAAGTCCAAGAGTCAAAGATGGGTTTTTACCAGCCGGTTCCCTTTATGAGATGGGAATAGGAAAAGTCTCCAGGAAGAGTCTTCGTCAGCTGTATTGAGAAGACATGTTTATATTTACTTTGATTTGCTGAAGACATTAAAAAATCATTTCTCCCCAAAAGATCTTACTTCATTTCCCTTTAGTCAGTCTAAATAAGTTCAAAACACTCGCTCACACTGGATATGCTCAGGTATTGGCTGGGTCTCCATTTCTTGGCTTTCCCCTCTATTTCTATTCTCTTTACAAGTTACTCCAGGTTTCTAACATACTGCATTTCAGCTCTTATCTTATTTTTCTTTCCACTCATGAAAATTGTGGGTCTGGGATTTATCCCATTCTAAGACCCACCACAAAATGATCCTTCCAACTTTTGTACAGCTGTAAACTGAGGATCGAAATCAACATTTCCCACAAGATAATTAATTGTAAGATCATCAGGTCTTCACTTAGTCGATTCCAATTTCAGACCACTGAGGCAGCTGGGAGAAAGGGCGGGGAATTCTCAGAGGCCCCTTGAAGAGTAACTGGAAGAGAAGCCTGTGCGGAACTAAACCACAGCCTCCTCCTTCACCCGCTGGCTGACACGCTTTTTGTTACTGATTCTCTTCCTGTCTTCTTCTGGAAGGAAAATGGACACAGATTAAGAGGAAAAAGAGCAAAGCAGAGGGAAGAAGAGCTGCTAACACCTCGATTTTGGCATCCAGCTTCCAGAGAGCAAGTGTGAGTCTACATTTCCGGTTTAGGAGGGTTTTTTTTTTTGTTTTCTTTTCTTTTGTTTTTGAGTGAAAAAGTAGAGGATTAACATCAGGAAAAGAGAGAGAGAGAAAATACTTTGGATTATACCTGGAGGGTAAGAAGTTGGCATGGGAAGGGACTTTCAGATTGTACACATAATGGGTAAGGCATGTCCACTCGCTGGCTGTAAGCACAGCTTTTATAGCCAGTCATAAAAGAGAAAGTAAAGGCTCATTGTGAAACAGTTGGCACCTATTTAACAAAGGTAAGACAAGCTGGCACCACGATAATTTATACCCATTAGCTCGGGGTTCACTGGGGACCCATCCGCTTGTAGAGGGTATAGCTAATAAAGGACTTCAAAAGAAGAGAGACAAATTACGAAGTGTGGATCAGTGTAAGCAGTTTACATGTTTAACTATGGTGAAACTAAGTTTTACTTGTAAAGATTAGGAAATGTCACTAATAGGTCATAAATAACCCAGTCACTCCATGCATGCATGCTGATTTCACACGAGGTTTACCAGAAAAAGACGCTGTTGTCTCTGCACTATTTAGTTTTTAAAAGAAACAAAATGATAGCCCTTGAAAAGCTCTTAGGAGAGGTTATCTGTCAAATCTATGCTTGTAAATATTTTCCTTGTAAAGACAGAAAATCACCGGATCTCTTTGCCTTCTAATAACCCTCCACATTTCTGAAAGCGAGAATTAAGTGAGTCTTTCATCTCTACGTTTCCAGGTTCAACAGTTCCATCTCCATTCACTTTTTTCCTGAAGAATCTGTGTCCTCAGGTACTTCTCGCTCGATCTTTTTCACATTCCTCCTTTTCTCTTGTAGTAAGGGACGTGGTTAGATTTTTCTAAAAGACAGAAGCATTTCTCCCCCCACCACGCTCTTCTCTTTAGTTGGGCAGTTTCGTCAGAAACACGACCAGATGCTTTTGATTCCTTCGCCGAGGGAAGAGGTTTGTACGCAGACCAAAGGGACGTGAGCCCATACCGAAGGGCACACGCCGCCTCCCCTGTCCGGCCCACGCGTGCTCGTCCTGGAACTCCTGCTGCCGCCCTGAGCAGCCTCACGCGAGGGCCCTGCCCCTCCCGGGTCTGCCCGAAGAGCTCGTGCAGCTCGGCACAACACAGAAGGCAGCGAGAGCCCGGTGCAGGGTAGAACAGTTGTTTCCAATGTGTTACTCTGGGTGTGAGAAAGTCGGAGAAGTCAAACTCTTCATGAGACCCGGAGATCAAAGAGAATTCAGTTAAGGGGAATCGTTTGAAGAGGAGCAACTGCGCTCTGCTCTGCCAGGAGCTCTGGCACACTTACTTCTGTAATTGTTAAGCACGTTTCAAATGTCAGGGGAATCTGAAAAATGTAGATGTGACCGTCGGAGGCGTGTACGGTCTAGCACCCGGTTTGCGGGCGGCGGGTCGCACACGGGAACAAAGCGAAGGGGTCTCGATGCCACGTTCTGATGCCACGGCAGTTCCACCGATCCAGTCTCGGGAGCTCAGGGGAGTCACGGGATAAATACACACAACCGTGCAGCGCCTGGTGTTCACACCAGAACAGACTCGTGCTACCCGGAGGGAGTGGACTTCAGCACGGAAAAGAATGCTGTCGATCCCAAATGTAAACCATCTCTGTGCTTCTCTGTGTCCTCGGCTCTGCTCAAAGCGCAGTCTCCCCGTCACGCGGGCCGGCTTGCCGACACGCTGACTCCCCGGCCCCACCTAAGGGCTGTTAAATTTGCATTTTAATAAGAGTCCCTCGAGATCTATGTGCACGTTAAAGTTGGAAGAACAAGGCTTAATACATAATTTTCTGTTTTTATTCAAGTCAGCTGTAAGGTTATGTTGTTCCTTTAAACTCCCTCAGTAAGAAATTAAAAACACTACTTTAACGAAAATATCATTTGTGACAGCTCCCCTGTAGACTCGGCAGCAAAGCTGTCCCTCTGCCTTAGGAGTACAGGATGGCCGACTTCATCAGGTTCAGGAAAGAAAGAGCCAGAAGGGGTCTTGGCTGTTACAGAGGCTCTCCCGAGTCTCCCCTAGACCAGAGGGAGATCCCCCCAGAACTGGCTTCTCTCTCCACGTATTTTCCTGCCATTTAAAGCCAAAAGTCTTCAGAAGTGAACTGTGAGGTCTGCCGCAGTACTATGATCTGCTTGCTGGATGGCTGAGTTCCACAGCTCCCTGAGGAGGTTCTGGGCACAGCAGGCACAGCGGGCACAGCGGTGCAGGTGTGCTCAGAGGCACCACCCAGGCCTCGGCTCCCAGCCACCGCCCACCCGGAGGAGGGGAGCAGAGTTCCTGGAATCGGCTCTCTCCTGTTCCAGCCACTGCAGGAGCGATCAGGACCTCTGACCGGAGAGGCCTTTTCCTCAAGGCCTCCAGACCACCCTGTGGCTCTATTCCCACGATGTCGGGGTCCAGGCTGAATGTCTATCTGTCCACAGAACAGATAGGTTCTGTGGGGTGGAGACGTGGTTCCCGGGGGAAGAGCAGGTGTTTAAATTCTCGATTTGAGGGGACACAGGAAACCTTCTCTCTGCTCATGTATCTTCACTGATGACAAGGCAGAAATCTGGCCATTCTTGCTAGTTCTCCAACCTACCCCTTGCCAGATAGTAAAGATATTTTCAGGCACTTTAAAGGATCCTGTAAACAGCCTCTTAACGTTTCCTTGTAATTTTTCTGCCCAGCATCGCCAGAGAGCAGCTGTAAGACAAGCGCTGCTTACTCTTAAAGTAGTGCTTCTCTGGACAGTGGACCCGAGTCATTGGTAAAAGGTTGACCTGCGATACACCGCAGCAGCGAGGCACCTACATTTCTAACAAGCTGTGGGAACTGCGCACAGTTCACGCTTGCTTGGATTCTGGACCCCGAGCGCTCTCCAGCCTCAGAGCATTCCACAGCCGCCACCAGTGCTCAGGTGAGGGATGAGGGGGCTGGGGGTGTCTTCCCCCTAGGGCAATCACTCAATCAGACATGAGCAGCGGGCATAGTGGGCGCCTTCATAGTACATTAAAATGCTTCCCCAGAGATTCAAATCGCAGCTTCATGAGTCTCTAATCCAGACCTCTTGGCCTTGGTAAAAGATGTTTCCAGATCCATGTAACTACTGACTGCAGAGAAGGAGCAGTGTGTTAGCTGGACAGCTGGAGAAATTCCTTGGGGTCACTGGCCTGCTCAGAATACATGGCACCCCAGTGAAGCATCTATGGATCCATGTGTGAACTCACCTCGCGACTGACAGATCACAGCCTGAGTTGACTCAGAATACGCGTGCTATCTGAACCATGCTCCTATTCCCCAAATTCCACACTACGATAAGAAATGAGTGAGTTCAAATCTCCCATCCTTGGTGACAAGGAAAAAAATATTCTCCTCCTGTGACTCGCTGTGCTCCTGGGACATCCCTGGTGCTTCGTCTCCGTGCCTGGGGAAAAGAAGATTCAAACAAATGGTAGAACCAGGTCCAGGCAGAGAATTAGCACAATACCAGTGTGCAAGGGAGTACTGCTGCACACTGAAATTTAAGCACCAAAGATTACAAATGGAACAGCCAAGTGGTAAGCAACAGTTACGGCAAAAGAGTTCTAAATTCTGTTTTGTTTTTGTCAACATAATGTCAGTATTCCATGAAAACACACAATGATGCAGCAGGTTTTTGGCAGGCATTTCTCATGAGCACATACACACCACCCAGGCCCACGGGCCCTCCTCAGGACACCTACATGGTATGATCAATAGTCAGCAGTATTGGGTTTCACTTAATATGAGATTTCCTCTTTGACAGCCTGTATTTAAAAAAAAAAAGGATACGCAAAAAATTGTTTCACTTCAGAGGAATAAAAGGAATGGTACATTAGCCTAAGAATTAAATAACTTCCATTCTCATGAAAAGCAGACCATAAGTGTATAGGCAAGGCTTCATTAAGGCCCTTAAAAATGACCAACTAAACTCAGAACGAAGTGATCTTGGTCTTGGCATGACAGGGAGTGGCCTGAACTTGGGGTGACGTGCGGCCACTGACATGTTCATGTTAACCCTGTGTTCTCTGGGCTTCAAATGTCACCCTTATGTAAACAGGGTGTCGGTACTGGACGAATCTGGAAGACTCCCACCCATCCCCAGGAGCGAGCTACTCAATAACCTGTTTCCTGATCGGAAGCTTCTCGAGAGACGGAAGGGCTTTCTGGAAGCTTTACGCGAGTTCCGATGGCAGAAGGGTGGACGGCGATGGTGGCACTTCCGGAGGGCGGCACTTCCGGAGGGCAGCTGCAGCCTTCCACTGAATGACTGAGAGGGCACTTGCCTTGAATTTGCAGAGGGCTCAGAGGAAGCAGACCCAGGAGCACCACGACTTAACAGATCAAAGCCTGAGACTCTGTAAGTGAGGAGAGTGATTTGCTCCCCATCATGTGATAACGGGCCAAGCAGAGTCCAGCGTGGAGGCTGGAAGAGAGCAGAGCACCCTCCCTGCCAGATCCCTGGCCCGTTGCAGGGGACACCAGGAGGTAGGTTTTCTCCTGCTCACTCTGTGGGCGAGGAGATGGTACTCTCAGGCCTTCCCAGTGGGGAGGCAGGACAGCCGGGGCCTAGGCACACACCCCTGACACCCGTGTCCACGCTCTAAGAGGCTAGGCACATTCCCTGACCTGAGAACATGGATGGAAGAGCGCCACAGTAATGACTCGGTCATTGGATCTCCAGCTCCTCTACCCAGCTCCCGACCCTCCCCACTGGGCACTTCTGCTCAAGGCCAGTACCACTATGGCCTCCGATGCCAGGGCCTCATGGCAGTCAGCACGAGCGTCCCGTGGCACAGGCAGGAATTCTTCACCTGGGGCTCACTGTATGCCCAGCGAGGGGGGGGGCGCTGAGGTGCCCTCTCACCCCAGCAGGTGTTTGATGTGGGCGCCTTCTCCAGCAGAGAACTTTGATCAGAATGTCAGCAGTGCTCAGAAGCAAAGCAATTTTTAATATGCATCTTTATAAACCGGGCGTGGCAGTGACACCTGTGAAGCCAGCACTTAGGAGGACAACCTCAAGTTCAAGACCAGTCAGAGGTTGTCTCAAAATGAAACAAAAAAAAATATCTTTTCAAAAACTTCTAATAAAGTCTTTATAATTATATGATAAAACACAAATAATCAAAAAACTCCATAAGGGTTTCCTTTTCTCTGTACCCTCGCTGACATGTGTCATTCCTTGTCCCCTAGTAATAGCCACCCTAATAAGTGTACTGAGTAGCTCATCGTGGTTTGATTTGTATTTCTCTGATGATTAGAGACTCTGTGCCCCTTTGCTTATACCTGGTGACCATTTGAGTGTCTTCTTCACAAGTGTCTACCTGGGTCCTCTGTCCATCTTACCACCAGCCTGTTCCCTTACTTGCTATTGACCTGCAGCTGTAGGTCCTGGTTGGACAGATGGCTCGCACATATTTCCTTCTGGTCTGCAAGCTGCCTTTATTACTTTTTTTCTTTATGATGTATGTATTCCATCTATAGCTTCCCACAGGCTGGAGTTTGCCGACCATCCCGGGTGCCACTCATCAGGCCCCTCAGCCCCTGGCATGTCCTGCAGACTGGCAGCTGCACCCACAGACAGGGCCCACTTCCCCCTGGCGAAGTCCTGGAGGGTTCTCTGTTTCTGCCCCAAGAGGCACAGAGGGTCTGGTTTTACCCGTTTTGGGTATAATCGCCACTGATAGTCGATTCAGTAAGATTTATAAAGTTGTAACACTCTAATCGAGTCATTTTGTCTTTATTTGCTATATGCAATAGTTTTATTACTTACCTAGCAATACCATTTACAAAGGAAAGGCTGATAAATGTTCAGTTCCTCACCCTACCCAGTTTTTTAAAAGACAAATTGGCCCTTATTATCATAATGTAACCAAGTAATTCTACATAATCTATAATATAGGTAAATAATATGAACTCAGACATCTAAACACATTTAATGGATTTTACACCACTATGATTTCTATCCATATAGAAGCTCAAACTGGTCATCTGAACACCTCTTCGTGTGGGCTCCCAGGACATGCTCCTCCTACTCTTTGATGACTTCTTTGCTCTCTGGTGTTTTGAGTTGTTCCAGGCTCTTTTCCTTAGTTACTTTCCCAGTAAACAGAGGAATCCCATCTGAGGTTGCATCTGGACCTAGACTCATCACTGGTTCTGAGTTGGTCACAGCCCTAAGTCACTGTAGGAAAATGTACTCACCAGACAGACACGTGGGGCTAGTGTCTCTTTGAGATGCCGTCCTTCCTAAGTTCATACTGAGGTCTCCAATACACATCTCCAAGGCTCAGAGAGCTTGTGGAACAATCTCTTAAATTCTTCCATATTCAAGACTTTCATCTTTTTTTTTTTTACTTGAAAGTTTATTTGGCTGATATAAAATTCTGGCACGCATTTTCTTAAATGTCCTTCAGTTCTGATGCTGCTTTCTTCTGGCATAAATGACTCCTGTGAGGCACCTGATTACAATCTAACTAGAAAGCATGTGGGTCCAGAGGGCTTTTCTAACTTCACAGAGCCCTTTCTTTTGGGCTTTGTGAAGTGTTAAAACAATACTACAAGTTGCTGGCCTTCTCACAACTCTCAAGGCCTTCGACAGCAAGGGGAGTCCGAGAGAGCATCCTAGCCAAGAAGAACTGAAGAAGCATGACACCTCAGTGTCACGTAGTCCCTGGCTGGGAGTCTGGAACAGAAGAAGGACCTTACGGAGAAACCCAAGGAAGTTAAAAATAGTACAAGTGCCTAGTCCCGATGCACAGCGCTGGTGACGTTCACACGGGGTGAACAGGAGCTCCACACTAACTGAGACCACCCGTAAACGACAGTATCTCTGTTTACACAGAGAGCCCCGTGCTCTCTCAGTCCCCGCCCCCCAGCCACAGCCAGGCCAACTTTGCCCTGCCGGTGTCTCTTGAAGTGGATCCCGTGAGATGGAGCCAGGACAGGTCACACCAAGCGCTCACAGGGGCGACCCTGCCAGTTGCTTTCCACGGGGGCCTGGAGTCCTGGCATCGGCAGCAGCTGGGTGAGCAGACACTGAACAGTTAAGCAGTTGTTACAAGACGAATCTGCTGTGCTGCCCACTCTCATCTACCTGGGAAACAGCTCCATTCTCAGGTCCATGCCACCCGGCGCCACTGTGTCCCCCCGTTTTCTCTGGCCCAGAGGCCAAGAAGGTGCAGGTCTTCGGGTTTACCTGGCCCTCTGGTTTCCTCACACTTATCACATACCAATTTTTGGAGTTCCGATCTAGTGACTTTGTTTTGTTTATTTTCCTTGTAGTTTAGCATCCTATGGTGTTTAAGACATAAGTATTTTAACAGCTTTATTGAGAAATAATTCATATACTACCTGAGTTCACAATGGTTCTGTTCTTTTGAGCAAATCAGTTTTCAAACAAAAGCTTTTGGCAAAAGTTTAGTTCCATTCGCGAATTCCACACTGGGTGGTGAACATGACTGCGGCCAAGTTCCCCAGAATCGTGCAGCAGATGTAGTTTGCACACCGAGCGAGGTTTGACTGAGCCATACAACTCACTGGGGGCCAAGAAAGACCCAGAGTTCAGGCCCCGCGCTCTCGGCATGCCCAACACCTGTCCTTAAGACCTGAGCAGACGGGACGGAGCCTGGCAAAGCCGATGGCTCGTCCAGCAAGACAGACTAGAGCTGTGGAGGGTGGCAGAGGCGGAGCCGCATTTTCCGCGGTTTGAGAGAGGAAACTTGGGGCTGTCTGCAACTTGCGGCTCGTAGGCAGCCCCGCTCCCGACGGGTCTGTGGCGGCAGCACCGAAAGGGCATTTACAACCCACCCATCGTCCCAGACCCCGTTCACTTTGCCCTCTTTATTGCCTGAAGCTCTTCTGCTTGGCCAGCTGAGAGCGTGAAATGGGGAGTCACTGGAACAGGCACCCCGCTTCAGTTCCACAGGACGAGGTGAGCTCCGGGGTCTGCTGTGCACGCCGCACCTCAGGTTTAGCGCTGTGCTTCGAGTTTGTTCACCGAGTTCTCATCTTCAGTGTTCTTGCAGTCAAAACAGAGAAAGCCGTTGGGAGGCAGAGACAAGAGGATTGCTGAGTTCGCGGCGGCTTGCCTGGGCACCATAGTGAGCTCAGGGCCAGCCTGAACCACAACGCGAGACCCTGTCTCAAAAAGCAAAAAAAAAAAAAAAAAAAAACAGAGAAAGCCGGAGGAACAACCTAGATGTCCACTAGCTGATGGAAGGACAAGGAAAACGTCCGCACACCCCATGGAATACTATGTAGCCAGAAAGTCACACGGACTCCCGTGGCTGGTGGAGACGAGGATGGGGATGAAGGCCGTTATGCCAAGTGATGTGAGCCAGGAAGAAAGACTTTGCGTGGCGTTCAACAGCTGCCCAGCATGTCACACCCCTGTGCCAGGCCGCGGCGCCCGTGTGGCCCTCTCCCCGCCGCACACGGAGGCTCAGGACGCAGAGCCAGGCGAGCTCCACACAGGGAGAGGCCAGTGGGGCCTGGGAGGAAACAGCAGCCCAAGAGAGGAGCGAAAGGAGCACACGTGTCACCCCAGCCTGGACGGGCCGGGACCAGGCCTGGGCTCCCCATCCGTGTTGAAGCTGCCACGGGTGCCGGGGGCGCCAGGGTGTCCCAGGAGGCGAGGCCACCGGCAGCGCCACCCCGACGCAAACCGGTTCCCGTACGCACCACCAGATAGGATTTATTTTCTTGAACAGCAGAAGTTTGTTTTACTTCTCTGCTCCATGAAAATGACTTATCTCATTTATCATGCAGTTCCTGTCTGGTGTGTTTTGCCAGAACTAACATGCATGAAAATTATGTTAATGGGCCTTGGACTGGATTTAATGTACTTGGTATCATCAAGAATCCAAACAAACAAGCAGGATTCTGAAAGGTGCTCATTCTCCCGGGAAGGACTGCGCTCTCCTAGGCGCGTTTCTGAGGAGAGCAGCTGCCAAACACCAAACCACCGGCGCTGCCCTCAGCAAAGAGCTGCTTATGCCAGGAGGAAAACGCGCCGAGGGACCGTCCCTGGACCTGGCTCCGGTGAGGCCCCGGGCTCCGGATCATCGGCGCGGCTTCGTGCGGAGAGGCTGGGAAGTGACTTGGAAATGGCTCTTCACACGAAAACAAACAAGAAGGAGCGAGGTTCGGAGTCTGAGAGTGGAGGGTGAAGACCGCCCTCACCTCAGGAAGTCAGGGCGCGTCTGGAGGCCGAGGCCGCCGCGGCTACCTGGTGGCCACCGGGGAGCACCGGGCTATAAAGGGTCTTTCTGCTGCTTCTGGGAAGCGAGCATCCCGGGCTTCACTGCCAGATGCACCCACATTTCCATAAATCTTCCTCTTAAAAAGGCCTTGTAGAAAAATTCCATTCAACTTGTTCAAGAGCTGGCTCCTGAGGGCCAAGCAGCTTTGAGGTACTGCTTTGACTATTAGTATGTATATGCTGATATTTTTAAATAAACAACTGCAAAATGTCCCTGAAAGTCATGAACAAGTCTCTGGGATACGACCACCACCGTGGGCTGGGGACATCTTCCTCAGCGATGTCAGGAGACACTAACACCAGATAGGATCCAGAGGTCTGAAGCGAAAATACACACTGTTGGCTCTGTTCAGCCCGCGTGGACAGTCAGAACGGGGGACCAGACTTGATGGAAGTGGCTGAAGTTATGCTCTGCAAACTCTGTGGCCCTCATTCCAAACTCAAGTCCACCCAGGATGCCCAGGACGGGGACCTTGGTGCCGCTCCTAGGAGGCCGAGGGCCAGCTTCTAAGACTCAGCTTTGCTTCTGCAAATCTGTCTTCCACTAAGAACGAGAGGCATTTGTTTCCTTAACACCAGGGAGGCAAAGAATAGCCAAGAGTCCCCAGGCTCGGCAGAGCAAGGCCCGAGTGCGGGGAGACCCGGCCCGGCCCCCAGCAGCCTCTCCATGCAGCCCACCATCAGCCGGACTCCAAGGCATGGGACACAGAGCAGAGGTGGCCTGCTGAGCTTACTCCGTCGCCTTCCTGCCGGGTCTAGAACCCAGGGCACTTCACTCTGAGTTCTGTTCCCTGCCCAGTGGTTGGCTGGTTGGTTGGGGTTTTTTTGTTTTGTTTTGTTTTGTTTTGTTTTTTGCTTTTTGAGACAGGGTCTCACTTTGTACTTCAGGCTGGCCCTGAGCTCACTATGGTGCCCAGGCAAGCCGCCGCGAACTCAGCAATCCTCCTGTCTCTGCCTCCTGAGTGCTGGGATGACAGGCGTGAGCCACCACGTCCGGCATTGTGGTATGCGGTGTTGATTGTTGGTGGGCGTGTCTCCACGCCCAGCATTATATGTGGTTACCGGGGATCGAACTCAGGACCTTGTGCTTGCGAGGCAGGTGCTGGAACCACTGAGCTAACCCTCCGGCCCTTGGTTGGTTTTTTGACACAGGGTAACACAGAATCACTAAGCCTCCCAGGCTGGCTCCAACTTGTGATCCTCCTGCCTCAGCTTCCCCAAGTGCTGGGATTACAAGCAATTGCTTACCATGTGTTTTGCACTTTAACTCAGTCTCCAAGTCTGACCCTTGCTTGCCTTGATGCGCAGCAGACTGCAGGCGGGGGGGGGGGGGGGGGGGGGGGGGGGGGGGGGGGGGGGGGGGGGGGCGTCCTGGTGAAGCAGACGGAGGATGACAGAGGACCGTGGGGCTCAAGAGGCAGAGACAGCTCGTGGGTGAAGAAGCAGCCACCGGCGCGGCGGTCAGGTCTCCCCGGGCCGCAGACGCAGTGACGGGGCAGCCTCTCTGCCCCAGCTGCTGCACCTCGGGGCCAGGGTCAGGTCGGGAGACCCCACGCCTTGCACGGGACCCCGAGCAGCACCCAGCAGAGCGAGGCCCGAACAAAAAGCGCCCCGCCCGGTCTCCGGAGGCAAAGCGCGCGTCTAGGCAGAGAAGACTCAGCGGAAGCGGGACGACGGCGCCATTCACGGCGGGTCCGGCAGAAGGCAGTGAGAGGCGAGCTTACAGTGCCGCGCTGCCCGGGCGGCAGCCGGGGCCACAGCAGTTAGGGCCCGCGCACGGTGTCCGGGGCGCAGAGCCACCGAGCAGGAGAGCAGCCGCTTCACGAAGCCATAGCGAGCGGGGCTTAGCTCAGCGGTCTCAAGCGCAAGATCTCAAATTCGATCCCCGCTACCAAAACCAGAGCAGAACAAGACAAAACAGTGAAGGGTCCCCCACTGGAGGACCCCAGGCGTTCGGGGCCCCCGGAGTCACCATGCAGGGAATGACACTCCCTGGAGCGCTCCCTGCAAGAGACAGTTGCACAGGGCTCAGGAGAGGGAGGGAGCCGGCTGGGCACCCCGTGGGTCCGGGCGCAGGTGGCGAGCTCAGCCGCCACCCCAGGAGCCTGCCCCGCAGCTCACTCTGCCCGAGCCTTGGTGCTGGCTCCTCCCCGGGATGTCGCCCCTGCGGCGTGGAGAGGCGGCGGTCGCCCCCGTGGATGCGCGTGAGCGCAGGTCCAGACTCCGCTGCGCCCACGGTACGCGGGCGGCTCCCCGGGGCGGGAGCCATCAACCGTTCCTCCCTCCCGAAGCAAGAGAGCCGAGAGCCGGAAGAGGCAGACGGGATGGCGGCACCGGAGAGGGAGGCGGTCGGGGAGCGCGGGTAGCAGCGGTCCTGCGCGGGGCTCTCCGGCCGCCCTGGCCAGCTCACGGTTCCCATCGCTTCTGCCTCGCCCCGCGAGGCGAGGGCCAGGGACAGACCCCGGAACTGAAGGCCACTCCTGAGCTGCTGGCGACTCGGTCCCTCAGTGGGCAGTCACAGCGACACAGACCGGGCTGCTGGGCTTTCCGCCCACAGAGCCAGCGGTGGGCTGGCAGCCGGCTCCCAGAAACACGAGAGCCTTCGCCGCTTTCCCTGGTGTAGACGCCTCCGCCCTGGCCCATCCCCGCCATGGACAGCGGTCGGCACACAGCCCGGGAAGGGCCTCTTCTCGGAGAGCTGCTGTGCGGCTCCAGCACACCCGCGACAGGACACCCGGAACAGCCGCGCCCAGGAAAAGTGGGAGCAGAGGAGGGGTGGGGTTGTCTCCATTTCATCCAAGGACACGGTAAAATAAAATGGCTTCAAAACAGCATAAAATACTTGAATTAGCTATATCAATTTCCCTACAGCGGATGCTATTGAACATACTAGTGGGTTGTTTTCAACAGGCTAAGGAACTCCCGGGGGGGGGGGTGTCCTCGTGAAACAGCTCCCACTCAAGGTAGGTCAGACACCTTCAGGAAACAGAAGCAATGCTGGGAAGCCCCTTAGAGTACCTCTCCCCAGCCAACAGGAAACTGACACATTTTTGGCAAAAAGAACTAGATCTCAACAGGGACTGCAAGATACAAGTCTATAATAGTCTATCAGTGACGTGTCTCACTCCGTTATAAATGCAAAGAGAAGCCCACACACAGACAAACGCAGTTGTGCGTCTGTCACAGGGCAGGCATTCAGCAAGAGAGGGGACAGAGGACAAGAATGAGCCCAACACAAGACCCGTTCCTTCTGGCGTGAGGCTACACTGAAGGGACACTCAGAGCCGTCCTTTGTTTCTCTCCCAAATGCCTCAGTTCAAACTGCAAGCATCTCTTTGCATCCAAATATACAGCAGTAACATTTTTAAAGGAATTGCTAACTGGAAATATGGACCAAAGTGTATAATAAATACTGTGAAATAGGAAGAAAATGCTCAAGTAGGAAAGGAAATGAGGGAGGGGGAAAGAGAGAAGGAAAAAGGAGAAGAGAAGGAAAAATGGAAACAAAGCTTTTGTAAATAAGGAGAGGAGAGCTGGGCGTGGTGGCTCACGTCTGTAATCCCAGCACTCAGGAGGCAGAGGCAGGAGGATTACTGTAAGTTTGAGGCTAGCCTGGGATACATAGTGAGCTCAGGACCAGCCTAGACTACACAGTGAGACCCTGACTCAAAAAAAAAAAAAATAGGAGGAGGGGGATGAAAAGGAAGATCAAGATATACCATATACAGGTACAAATTCCCTGTGATCATTATGTATATCTAAAATTTACCAATAAACTTTTTTTTAAAAGGACACAAGCATTGACTTCAAAAAATAAAAGGAATGGCTTAAAATTCAGCCTCTTCAAATAGTGTGAAACAGAATACAGTTAATATGCATTCCTCAGTTTGTTGCAGTGCCCTGTTTGAATTTTCAGAAATTAATTTTGGTCTTTGCCATCAACAACCCCTGCTATTTCACAATTTCTGAACTGTCAAAGAGACAATTTCAACTCAGCCCTTGGAAGCAGTAACAGCTCATCCGCTGTAGGCACCACTTGGTCCGAGAATTGCTTTGTTTACAGCAGGCCCGTTGGTGCATCACTCAGCAAACAGGATTGCACCAGATTGCGGTCTATTGCCCCAATCAATGAGCCCCAAGAAGTCATCCAAACAAACAAGGCCTGAGCCAGGGGTCAGTGAGCAAAGCCAAAGCCCAGAATCACACAGAACCAAGGGTGACAGAGGCAGGGCCGGCAGGAAGGGCGGGGCGAGGAACCCGCCCACCCGTGGAGGCTGCTTGTTTTACTTCCCCCGTTTATTCTGCAGATAGAACAAATACAGAGCATCTTTTTAAACATCGGAAATCTGAATTTGAAAGGAGGTGGATTTTAAACATGCTGTGGGGAAGATATTTTGAAGGAAACCATAAACCCCAGAGGCTATAAAAGAAAAGTCTGATGCATTAAATTTGTCTCAAAGTTTAAAAGTGTAGGAGAAAAGTATGCCACAAATAAAGCCAAAAGACAAAAACACACTTGAATATAATTTTTGCAACATGTACTGCTTCACTGAAAACAAAAACTCTGTTACACAGAATAAAGGTAGAAGTGACAAGTAAATATGAAAAGAAAAATAAGGAAAAGGACATAAGCTGTTCATTAATACATACACATCACTCGTCATCTTAAAACGTTGAAAACACTCATAATTAACACAACAAACTGCCTTTTTAATATGCAGACCTAAAATGTAAGCAAGTGTGTCAGCAAATGTGTGATAAACATGATTTCACCAAACATCAAAATGTTGAAGACATCTATGATTTTGCAATTTGGTCTGTATCTAGAATCCACAAAGTAATGAAATCAAGATCTTTTTTAAGCAAGCAAGCCACTTAAAAATGAGTGCTCTTGTCCCACGATGACTGCGGTTACAACTTGTACTAGGGGAAGTGTGAGGTTTCTGGGACTGGGCTGACAGATACCAGGCCAGCGTGGAAGGTTTATGAGCACAGCTGATAGCGAATGGGGAGCCTGCTTTGATCTGAGACTTGCATGTGCTGGTCTCGCCTCTGCCCTCCGCCACACTGGGCATCCTGAAGAAACCCAGGCTACTCAGCACACTGCAGCTCAAATCAGAAAACTGAGTTGCCCTGAGCCCAGGATCAGAGGGGAGGGAGAAAGCACAAGACAGAAGGCAGGGAGGTCAGAGCCATGCGAGGGAGAGGCTTTCCGGAGCAACGCTGCTGACGTGGACCTCGGGTGGCAGGAAAAAAGTAGAGAGCTGGGAAGGACTTGGCAAAGCAGTCCGAGGCCGGGCGGTACAGGCCTGTCATCCCAGCACGCTGGGAGGCTGAGGCGGGCCAGTCACAAGCTTCAGGCCAGCCTGGGCAATTCAGCAACTTAGTGAGATTTTCTCCAATAATAAAAAGTAAGAAAAGGGTAAGAAGGCCCCTCAGTGTGAAGACCCTGGTTCAATCGCTAATACTAGAAA
>PVIC010014269.1:0-36827 GCA_004025085.1 Thryonomys swinderianus | reverse complement strand
ATCTTTGTCCTGCCTGATTGCTATGGCTAATGTCTCCAGCACTATATTGAACAATAGTGGTGACAATGGGCATCCTTGTCTCGTTCCTGACCTTAGTGTAAAAGGTTTCAGTTTTTGCCCATTGAGTATGATGCTGGCTGTTGGTTTCTCATAAATAGCTTATATTACATTGAGATAAAGTCCATTGATTCCAATTCTCTGTAGGGTTTTGATCATAAATGGGTGTTGGATTTTCTCAAATGCTTTTTCTGCGTCTATTGAGATAATCATATGGTTTTTGTCCTTGAGTCTGTTAATATAGTGCATTACATTGATTGATTTACGTATGTTGAACCAGCCTTGCATCCCTGGGATAAATCCGACTTGATCAGAGTGTATGATTTTCTTGATAACTCTCTGTATTCTGTTTGCAAGTATCTTATTGAGAATTTTTGCATCAATGTTCACTAGCGAGATTGGCCTGTAGTTTTCTTTTTTGGTGGGATCTCTCCCTGCCTTTGGAATTAAGGTGATGGTTGCTTCAAGGAATGATTTGGGGAGTACTGCTTCCTTTTCAATTTCATTAAAGAGATTGAGAAGTACTGGTATTAACTCTTCTTTAAAAGTTTTGTAGAACTCAGCAGTGAAGCTGTCAGGACCAGGGCTTTTCTTTGTTGGTAGGTTTTTTATTACATTTTCAGTTTCCCAGATTGATATAGGATTGTTTAACATTTTTATATCCTCTTCATTCAGCTTTGGAAGTTCATATGAGTCTAGGAATCTATCCATTTCTTCTAGATTTTCCATCTTCTTGGAGTATAGATTTTCAAAGTAGGTGTTTATGATCCTTTGGACTTCTGGGTCTGTGCTGATTTCCCCATTTTCATTCCTTATAGCATAGATGTGAGCCTTTTCCTTCCTTTGTTTGATAAGGTTGGCTAACGGTCTGTCGATCTTATTTATCCTTTCAAAGAACCAACTCTTTGATTCATTCATTCTTTGTATTGTTCTCTTTATCTCCACTGCATTAATTTCTGCTCTGATCCTTATAATTTCCTGTCTAGTATGTGCTTTGGGTTTGTTTTGCTCTACTTTTTCTAGTTGTCTGAGGCTCATCATTAGATTGTTTATTTCAGTTTGCTCTATTTCCCGAGTGTAGGCATTCACTGCTATGAATTTCCCTCACAGAACTGCTTTCATTGTGTCCCATAAATTCCTGTGTGTTGTGCTGGGGTTGTCGTTGAGTTGTATAAACTGTTTGATTTCTTCTTTAATTTCTTTTGTGGCTCATTGGTTGGTTAACAGAGTGTTGTTCAATTTCCATGTGTTTGTGAGTATCTTGGAATTACTTCTGCTATTCAGCTCCAGTTTCAAGGCACTATGGTCTGATAGTATCAGGGGATAACTTCAATTCCTTTTCATCTACTTAAGCTTGTTCTATGGACTAGAATGTGATCTATTTTGGAGAATGATACATGAGCAGCTGAGAAGAAGGTATATTCTCGCTTTGAAGGGTGAAAAATTCTGTAGGCATCTAATAAGTCTATTTGCTCCAAAGTTTGATTTAGCTCAAGTATTTCCTTATTAATTCTTTGTCCAGTTGATCTGTCAATTTGTGACAATGGAGTATTAAAATCCCCTACTACTATTGTATTCATGGATAACTGGCTTTTCATGTCCAGTAATGTTTGTTTTATATAGTTGCATGCATTAGAGTTCAGTGCATAAATATTTATGATTATTATTTCTTTCTCTTGGATAGTTCCTTGTACAAGAATATAGTGACTTTCTTTATCTCTTTTAATCAGTTTGGGATTGAAATCTATTTTTATCTGCAAACAAGATAACCACTCCTGCTTTTTTGCAGTTTCCTGTGGCATGGAGGATTGTTTTCCAACCTTTTATTTTCAGTCTATGGGTTTCCTTCTGAATTAGGTGTGTTTCCTGTATGTAGCAGATTGTAAGATCTTGCTTCTTGATCCAATCTGCTAGTCTGTGTCTTTTAATTGGCCCATTGAGGCCGTTGACATTAATGGTTATGACTGATATGGACATATTCAGAGCTGCCATGTTTCCCTGTTCTCGGTTCTTTTCTTCTTTGCTTTTCCCCTTTTCTATTTAGTTTCTTGTTTGCCCCAATGAGTTCACTCTCCTGGGTCTCGTGGGTATGGAATTTTCTGTGTTTTTTTTCCAAGATGTTCTTTAGGATGTTTTGGAGTGCAGGTTTCGTATTTGTGAAGTTTTTCAGGTGTTCTTTATCATGGAAGTATCTTATTTCCCCATCTATTTTGAATGATAATTTTGCAGGATACAACAGTCTAGGTTGGAGGTTGTTTTCCTGCAATGCTTGAAATATTTCCCTCCATGCTCTCCTTGCACTGAGTGTTTGTGTTGAAAAGTCTGCTCTCATCCTAATGGGCTTCCCTTAGTAGGTGATTTTCTTCCTTTCTCTCACCGCTTTCAGTGTTTCATTCTTTAGTAGTACATCTGGAACCTTGATAATTATGTGTCTAGGTGTAGCTATTTTTATGTCATGGTGTTTTGGAGTCTGATAGGCCTCATTTATCTGTATGTCTATTTCTTTTCCTGTGAAGTTTTCTGTTGCTATATCTGACAATAGCTTTTTTATGTCCTTTACACTGTCTCCTGCTTCCTCAGTGACTCCAATCACCTTAAGTTATTTTTCTTTGAGTCATCTAGAAGCTGTTGAATTGATTTCTCATGGTCCCTTGCTCTTTTCCATAGATTATACCTTTCCTGCTCGTTGGCTTCTATGCTGTCCTCTAGGTCTGAGATTCGGTTCTCTGCTTCATTCATCCTACTGTGCAAGCTTTTGTTCTCCTTCATCATTCCCTGGAGCTCTGCTTGAAGCTGTTTAAAAGGTTCCATTGCTTCTGCTATCTTGGATTCTAACATCTCACTGATCTCTTCTTTAATGATGTCTCTCACTGAGGACAGTATCTCTGTTTTGATTTCAGAGATAAGTTCTGATTTCCATTTTACTAGATCTGCTTTAGTTACCATCTCTAAGAGTCCTGGTGTTTGAGTTTCAGTTTGCCCTATTTCCCTTTTCTCTGAATTTTCCTGTGGTGGTGATCTTTGTGTCTGGTTTTTTGTGTATTTTCTCATTTCTACTCTTTTATTGTTATTAATACTCTTCTTTGTCTGACAACAGGGCAATGTTTGTTGCAAATCTCTTTCTATTATCTGTGGCCGTTTGGATGCAGCACTTTCCTGGGGGGGTCCTCCTTGAATCTGTAATGGCCCTTGAGAGTTCTCACTTCTGACACTTCATGGGAGGTATTTGAGCAGAACAATCACATCATGTTTGTTACCATAATACAATAAATGCCAATATCAGTATTAAACACAGTAAATAAGATAAGAAGCTTTGTTAAATTGTATTCTGGAGACCTTGAGCTTATGAGTTACCTCTATGTCTCTATGCCAAAATTTAGAATTAATTAGCAATGTGTATACCACATACAGATCATAAATGTAGCCCCAGAACCCTTTGGGGATAAAAAGTCACTGGGGAATCAGGGAGGTAGGGAGACAGGAGGAGAATGAAATAGGGTTATCACATTTAGGAAGATCACCTATATCCTAGAAACTCATATATGCCAGTGGGTACTACAGGATAAAAGGTCATATGTACAACAGTACCAACTGTATGCTGTGAGACCGTTGGAGGCTTTGCACAGTTTCTTGTAATAGTACAGAAGAAGAAATAGGGCAGCCTAAGAATCTTTTACTTCTGGGTATTGCTTCTGACAGGAAGATAGGAGAGGGTGTGGGGACAAGAGGTGAATAGAGGGATCTAGGAGTAGATGGCAAAATAGAAGCTAGATTCTCCCCCCACACACACACTTTTTTTTTTATCTTGCCTGGTGTCTCAGTGCGGCTCGAGTGTGGAGGGATGCAGGAGATGGCTCCAGCTCCTCTAGGGCCTGGGTCCTCACAACGCAGCTCCGGGGTGGGGTTTGGGCTGGGCGGAAGCCTTCAACCCTCCGTAGTGCTGTTGGCACCCAGGGTCCGTACCTGACTCCTCACTGCACAGCTCCGGGATACAGTGGGCCGCTCCACTCCCTTCAGTCCGCCAGAAACGGCCCTGTGCGGCCTGCACCCTGGTCCGTGTGCATGGGGCTCCCTGATAGGTTAAGTCTTAAATCTGAATGATAATCTTTGACTCTCTGTTTTGCTTTGTATACAAATGGGAGGGGTTCTAGATCCCAATCCGTTGGACAGACATGTTCCCATAATTTTGGTCAGCAGGCACATACCATGCTACAGCTCTTGAGGGTTGGTGTCTCACAAAGAACAAGGACATTAAACAATAACCAAATTCTCTGACACTTTATAATAAGAGTCACCTTGTTTCCAATTTTTAATAATATACTTCTTCTTTTCATTTGAATTTTCAGTAGGATGGCCTTCACTGTTCACATTTCTTTCAAGATTCTATTTATATCCTGTTAATCACTAAGAGTATTAAGGCTTTCTTTATACCCCTCACCTTCTTTTGGGCCCTCAGTAGAATTTCTCAGAGCTTATGAATCATCAGTAAAAAGACAATATAAAAATGTATAAGAAACTTGAAGAAATGTCACAAAGGCAGATATCAAAAAACCAAAATTAATATATAAACACATACCTAATGCTATGTGTTACATAATGTTTCATTCAATAATGGACCAATATATGACACTGGTCCTGTAAGATTTTATTACTTGTATTGTACCAATAAAGTTTACTGAATAATGAAAAAAAGATTTTATTACTAATTAATACTGTAGATGTTCAAGTACATCACTATTTTGCCAAATAGTGAAATTACTTAGCACATTTTTCAGGTTATATCTCTACTGTTAAGAAAAATATTATTAAAATTGTTATATTTTTATACTGTACAAATACATTAATAATGTTGATAGTATTTGAAAATTCCCATTATCAACTGAAAGAGAGGTTGGTATATCCACTTTATAAAATTATCAGCCTTTATGTACTTGATTTTAATATAAATATGTTGTGCTCACTTCTGCAGAATACACACTAATGTGAATATGTACACATTCTACAATATATAATGCACACTTGCAAATCAAAAGATACCAACATTGTTTACAATAGCAGTTTTATACTTATTAATAGTCTGAAATGAAAGACATTGGATTGAATTCTATAGCAATTAATTATATTTATAAGCAACAAAATATAAAAAACTAAATATAATAATACACAGCATATTAATATGCTTATAGTATAAAGCTATTCCTACATATACTTCAAGTGAAGGAAAACTGATTTTAAATTTAAGTCAGATACAAGGAAGGAAGAGTAATGAGTAACACATGGGACAACTGGTGATAATGGCCTTTTTAAAATTCTAATAACTTAGATTTTCAGGTTTAGAGTAGAACTTTATTATTTTCAATTAATGCATATTTAGAGAACAGTGATATATTACAATACATGTATATAACATGTACTGATCAAATCAGAGTAATTAACATTTCTATCATTTATGTATGGAACCTTCAAGGTCTACCCTTTCAATTCTTTCAAAAAGAAACACATGATTATTGTGAACTGTAGTTATCCCACTGTGCTGTAAAACACCAGAACATTATTTTCATATCAGCTCTATTTTGGTAATCATTACTCAAACTCCTTCTGTTTTTCCCTCTTTCCAACACTTATTATTCTCTAGTTATCTATATCCCACACTGTTCTACTTTGACTACAGCTTTTTAAGCTTTGATGTATGGGCAAGAGCAGTAGTGTGTGTGTGTTTTAGTCTTAGTTCATAACGTAATGTTCTTTAACTCTATCCACTTCGCTTCAAATGACAAGATTTCCTCCTAGTATTCAGTCAGCCCTTTTACACAGCAAGAGAAAACACTAACAGGATGAAAAGACATCTACAGTATAGGAAAAACTTTTCACCAGCTGTTTCTCGGATAATAGACTACTACTTGGAATATATAAAGAACTTTTAAAAATCAGACTCCCAAATTCAAAGACGCAATGCAAAAAATTGACATCTGAAAGGAACAGACATTTTTCATATGAAGAAGTAAAGGGAGCTAAGAAACATGAAGTGTTCGACATCACTGATCATTTGAGAGGATGCATATGAAAACACTGAGATTCCACCTCACTACACAAAGAATGGTTGCTATCATGAAATCAACCAACAACAAATGCTGGTAGACCTGTGGGGAGAAAGGAATCCTTCTCCACTGTTGGTGGGAATGTACACTGGTGCAACCACTATAGAGATGAGTGTAGAAATTTCTCAAAAAACTAGAACTTAAGGTTCCATTTTACCCAACTATACCCCTGCTAGGTATATACATTATAGAATTTTTAAAAATCATATCACAGTGACATATGTTCATCTATGTTTATAGCAGTTCACTTTGTAATAGCTAAATCTTAGAAACAGCTCAAATTCCCATCAACACTGGACACTGGATAAAGAAGATGTGATCTTTTTAATAAAACGGAGTATTAGTTGTAAAGAATGAGAAATTTGAGTCATGTATAGTCAAATGGTTATACCTTGAGGCCATACACATAAGTGAAATAAACAGGACACAGATGTATAAATACTGTGTCATTTCTCTAGTGTGAGAAAATGCAGGTGTAAGTGAGTTCCAAAGTGCATGAAAGATATTGTGAAATAGCAAGAGTGTTCAAAGGGAGAATGGAAAGGATGAGTAGGGGGAAGTAAGGAAGGGAAAGAAAAAAATAGTTATAAAAGGAAATAAAGCTTATATGTATAGGGGGTAGGGAGTAGTAAGGGGGTCAGGGGAACTGGAAAAAATGAAGTGTCATGTACAGATAAGAATGCTCAATGCGATCATTGATCATGCTTGAATGTGATCATTATGTATAAAATCTACCAATATCAATTTTTAAAATGAAAACAAATTCAGTCAGATATATCCATACATATATAAATGCACATGCTTTCTTTAAACATTAAGTAGTAGATAAGCCCTTCCAAGGTTTTAGTAACTTGATTTTGTATGAACACTGCTACAATAATCACAGAAGTACAAGTATTATTTGCAAATTCTGATTTCATTTCCTTTAGACACATACCTAGAAGTAGAAGAGCTGAATCTATTTTTAGTTTTTGAGAAACCTGCATACTGTTGACCATAGTGCTTATACTAATTTACAATGTATTCCTACCAGCAATTTTCAAGAGTCCTCTTTTTTGTAATCCTTTTCCTTACTTTGTGGAGGTTTTTGTTAATCTTTTATTAGTGTGTTTGTGATACATAATACATTCATTATGAACAGTTTGGTATACATGCATAGTAAGTGATTACATTTATCATGGAGGGTTGGTGCATTTATGTAATGCATTTTAATCCTTTTTTTTTCATCTCATATACCTCTGTTCCCTTTCTGCTCCTTCTAACTCTTGGTCCCCTTTCTATTTGCAAAAGCTCTATTATTTTTTTTCTTCCATTTTTTTTCTTTCATTCCCTTTCCCCTTTCTTCCTTCTACTCTCCAACTGTTATTCCCCCAAACATTTCAAAAGGATCTCTTTACTTCCTATTTATCTATCTTCTATTTTGCTCTTTATTGTTTGAGTCTCTCATATAACCGAAACCATATGATATTTAAGCTTGTGACATTTCACTTAATATTATGATCTTAAAATGCATCCATTTGCCTGTGATGCCTCAAATTTATCTTTACGGCAGAATAGTATACCATTATGTATAAATATTGATTTACTTTATCCATTCATCTTTTGTTGGGCCTATAGGCTGTTTCCAAGAATTAACTATTATAAATTGTCCTCTTATAAACATGGGAATATATGTATCCCTGAAGTTTGATGGCTTTAACTCTTGAGAAGATACCTAGAAGACAAATATCTGGATCAAATGGAATTTCTACTTCATTTTTTTAGAAATCCCCACACTGATTTCCATAGTGGTTGTATTAGTTTATATTCCTACTAACAATAAAGAAGAGTTCCATTTCCCACACTTTGCCAGCATTTATTATTTGATTTCTTGAAGGTAGCTATTATTGCTAGTTTAAAATGGTACTGTACTTCATTGATGTTTTAATTTGCATTTCCCTAATGGCAAAAAATGCTGAACATTTTTTCATCTACTTATTGGGCGTTTGTACTTTTTCTGAGAAGTGTCTATTCATTTTTGTTACCCATTTTTCTTGTCTTTCCATTTCTTGATACAATATTAATTTTTCTTAAATTTATTGGTACATTTTGGGTATATACATAATGATCACATTCATCACAGGGAATTTCTGCCTGTATATTTATCTTATTTTTTCCATTCTCCTACCCTTCCTTCAATCTCTCTGTGTCTGCTTATTTACAAAAACTGTTTCCATTTTTTCTTTCTTTTTTCATTTTTCCTTTCCCTTTCTCCCTTTCCCTAACACTCTCCCTAGTTTCCCTACCTATTTGAACATGTTCCTCCTGTTTCACAGTATCTGTTATACATTTCTGTCCTCACACTTTCAGTTTCTCACACTAGAAAAACAATGCAGTATTAACACATGTTTCTGATTTATTTTATTTAAGAGTATAGCCTCAAAATACATCTATTTATCTGTAAATATTTTATGGTTGCCCTTTTTTATTGGATCTTTTATTAGGGAAGGTCTAAAAATGATTTTTTGAATCATTGATCTTACTTCATTGTCATATTATCAGATTAGTTGGGGTATTTATATCTTCTTGCTTAAGGTTTGGTATTGCATACATACACAGGGATGTCTCCATTTTTTCATGATTCTTTAATTTCTTGAATTACAAGTTTTTAAAATATTTAATAGTCAACTAGATTTTGGCTTTGTTCATTGGAATTTCATCTTTTTGGTTTCTTGTTGAATTGATTGGGCTTTTTATTCATTTTCTTATTAAAATTGACTATAAGTTTGTCTGTTTTGTTTATTCTTTTGAAGAAACAGCTCTGATATATTAATAGCTTGTATTTTTTAGCATTACCTTTTTCAGCTTCTACTCTCTTCTTTATAATTTCTTTTCCTGTTCTACCTTTGGATTTAGATTGTTCTTATTTTCTTAATGATGTAAGGTACATCATTAAAACATTTACTCAGGCTAATCTTTTTTTCTGATGGGGCCATTCAGAACTGTAAACTTTCCTCTTATGACTGCTTTCATTTTGTCCCATAACATCTGGTATTTTGTGATGTCTTGATTTTAGGAAGTCTAACTTCATCCTTCATTTCTTCAGTGAATCATTGGTTATTGAAGACTATATTGTTCAATCTTCATCTTTTTGTATAATTTCTGTGATTTCATTTGCAACTGATTTCTAGCTTCATTTCACTATAATCTGATAATTTGCATAGGATATTTTTGGTTCTTTTGTATTTAGTTAAGCATACTTACTACTAATAAATGGTCTGTTTTGAAGAAAGTCCTTTTTGGTGCTAAGAAGAATGTATATTTTGTTGAATGTAGATATCTATAAAGCCCACCCTCCAATGATTTGGTACAATCCTACATTTCTTTGATGATTTTTTTTTATCTAGTTGACTGATTTGTGCCAGTGGGATATTGAGGTTCCCACTATATTTGTGTTGATGTTTTCTGATCTTTTTATGCTTAGTACTATTTGTTTTATGAAGTTGGGTGCACTGGTGTTTGGGTCATCAATATTAATAATTACTATCTCTTTCTGCAGAATTATTCCCCTAATATGTAATGATTATCTGTACCTCTTCCCCCCGCCCCGTACCAGGGATCAAACTCAGGTCTTTGTGCTTGCAAGGTAGGCATGGTACCACTTGAGTGAAATCCACGGTCCTTGTACCTCTTTTTTAAGGTTGGTTGTGGAGGTCGCTAATAGTATACCCTGCTGTTCTTGGGGCTCCTTTTGCATAGACTATTATTTTCTATCCTTTGATTTTTTACTCTGTGCATTTCCTTTGGATTAAATTTGTTATTATATATAGAATACTGTAAGTTTTCTTTTTTGACCCAATCTGTCTTTTGATTGCACGGTTGAAACCATTCACATTAAGAATTATCCTTTTCCTTGCATTTTTTTCCCTGTTGCTGATTTCTTGTTCTCCCTTCTGTTCACCTTGCCTGGTATATTCATTCCATTTGATATTTTGGTATTGTTTCCTTTCTTATATAGGGTATCCTAGAGTGTTTGGGGAGTATTCGTTTGGTGGTCATGAAGTTTCTTAAAGGTCCCTATTGCTCCATCAATTTTAAATGATACCTTTGTCTCCCATGTTCTGATTTAAAAAATGAAGACACCATTTGATTAGTAAAAGTCTATATTTTCTTACAATTTATACGTTCTTGTTTTGTAAGCATAAATGAGAAAAGAACAAAATGTATTACAATATTAAAACCTCAGAAATGACAAATTGCATTCATTTTTAATAAATAAATGTTTTCCTTTCTAAAATGTAAATAGTAAATAAAACATTCATGACAGTTCAGGAATAGCAACACCAGTTACTTGCTTATGAAAAGGGTGTATTCTGGTCAATTTAGTGATAAGATTTTTTTGTATCATATTATAAAGTACTTTGACAAAAGAACCAGGTCATTATTATTTAAAACTTCTCTCTCATGTGTTCTCTTGTTTCAATAAAAAATCATTAAGGTTTTCTTTTTGTAGAATTTTAGTTATAGGACCAGGTCCTATGAAAGATTTGAAACTTCCGAAAGTCTTTTAGTGAAAGAAAAGTATTTTATTGGGACTTGGAGGCAATCATCATCACTTTGTCCATAAAAGCATTCCTCAAGGAACTTCTTCCCAGTTCTCACCCTGAATATGACCGCCTGTTGAGCTGAGTTTGCAGACTGCTTATATCTTTTTCTCAGCAGGTGATCCATATTATTAAAATCTTTATTTTGCTTGAATTTCCATTGCAGCTTTGGTTTCACTTTCACTACGTATACCAGATGTGTAGCATTCTTGCTTTGACTCTAAACATGTCAAATACTACCTGGCCTTCTAAGGTTTCCTCTGAAGTCTTGGTGGAAGCCTCTAGGGTTTCATAAATCTTACATCCTACATGGCTGAAAAGGCAGCATCATGTTGATATGCCAAAATACCATCTTGTTGTATTTGTGTTCACTTAAACCATGCCCGGATTAGATTATTAGGTGTCTTACCAACTAGGGTTGCTAGGTGGTTCTGGATGCGCAGGTCCCTTAGTGCTTTGCTTCTATTACCACCCTGGAAAATCTGTAACCAATTTATGTGTTCACACTTTTGAGTCTGTAATGACTAGGTGAGTTTTAACCAACTCCTAAGGTGCCCTCCAGGTGTCTTTTTATTCTTGTTCAGAGAAAGTGCTTGGGTTCTTTTTGACAGCACTAATCTCTAGCAATTATACTGCCTCCCTCCAAGGTATCACCTTTAAATGATCCTTTAAGTTTTGTGAATATTAATTCTCTTCCTTCTTGCTCCCAGGTCCCACTATAACTTGTTTTATAGCAGCCAATACCTTTGCCTGACTGTGTTGCTGCCTTGAAATCTTTCTGACATAAATTTATCACCTTTATGTTCACTTTTCCTGAAAGTCTTATGATGTAGATACAATGCATCTATATTATTTACCAGAGTGTAATAGTGTGACCTCCAGTTCAATTCTGAATAAAGTACTCATGTACATCTGACACATCATCAGTATCACCTTTACTGTCCATATTTCTGTCACCTTTCCATGCTACCCATTCAGATCTACCTATAGTATTCTGGAATTTTCTATTCTGCCCCTTCAGCCATTTCCAAATTCTTTCCATAAACTAATTGCAAAGGACTCTTCCACATTGCTTCAAATGAAGACCCCACTTCTCTACCAATTTCAGTTTTACCACCTTTCCATTGGTGTGACTAAATACCTAAGATAATAAACTTTAAAATAGGAAGGTTTATTTTAGATCACAGTTTTAGAGATTTCAGTCCATGACTGATTGGTCTTATTGCTTGGGGCATGTTGTTGCCCATCATGGAAGGAGTGTGATGAGGTGGAGATTAAGGAGGGGTGGGCAGCTGCTTGGTTGCCACACCTGTTGCATTTTTAATCTGCTGCAGCAGTGACCCCACAGCAGCACGGATGTCCCTGATCTCTGGGAGCAATGATGGCTGCTGCCTAACCTGAAAAAATGAATGCCAGCCCCTGAGCAAGTCTCACTGGTGGAGGAAGGGCAACTAGAGACCTACCAGGAAGCTGCCTCCACTGGCCCAGCAATTGAACCCAAGACTACAGCTACCACTATTCTAGCTTCCATGAAGGAGCAGGTGTTCATATCCCTGAGTATAGTGGATGACTGGCATGTAGAGCTGCTCCAGGTGCCAGTCAGAATTGCAAAATGCAGGATACTTGTGCAACTGTGAGAGCTTCAGTTTCAGCAACTCACTCAAGAACTGAAGGTGGAAAGGCAGATTGTTGCCAGTCAACTAAAAAGATGTGGGCGTAGAGCAGAAGCACCAGACATCAAAAAGTAACTTCCTTGGAGATCAACAAATTGCCAAATACTGGCATAAGCAAACCTAGAGTTTCTAACATTGTCCATCCCAATAACTATCTCATCTGGGCAGAGCCCAGCAGAACAGACAATCTCTCCATGAAAGCGAGGAGTCATTGGGTAACTCAAGAGGTTTAGTGCAAAGGAATTCTTATTTTGATAGTAGAAACCAGGAAGCAAGGAATTCCAGAGCTGAAGGGAGAACACTGGTTCAGTCATCAGTAGGCCACTTGGGTGGTGAGAAGAGTTAGTTCAGTTCCATCTAGACCACAGTCTCCTTATGTTATCAACACAGGCATGTCTCCTTCAAGGGGGTCACTGAGAGTTTCCCTGAGTAATAGGTTTGGCTTTCTGTCAGTGACTGACACTTGACCTCTAAACTTCAGTGCATATTCCTTCATCAAATCATCTGCTCAGTGGGCAGCCTCTCCCTACTCAGAGACCTACCTTTCCCCAATATCTGTGGCAGTTGGGTCAGTCACCTCCCTACAGACCACAAATCCCTATCAACCAACCCCCTCAGTACCAAACCACCACCAGAAATGGGGCCACATTGACGCTGAGAACATACAGGTTCCAGTACCTTTCCCAACCCAAGGCCAGGTTGGGTTGTCATCTCCCACACACTCAGGGATGACTGCAATATACAGCATCTGGGACCTTCCTTGCAAGGAACTCTTCATGACAGGGAGCAATTTGGACAGAAGCAGAATGCTATTTACATTTTGACAGGATTATGGCATCTCTATGCCAGTCAGGAAACTCACCTTGGGCAAGACCTTCATTCAGCTGTGTCTCCCGACCTGCATATCACTCTTATATATGAAAGGAGGACTTTGTACAGCCTGGTATACACCACGGAACCACGGAGCTCCAAGGAGTGCAGAGAGCACTGCATCATACAGGCTTGTAGGAAATCTTCAAAGAACATCCAGTCAAGGAAATACCCTTACATACCATAGAAATAATTATGTTCTGAACACACCATCTATTTACATGGACCCTTACAGGTCAATACAATGCCAAGTACAAGAATGTGATTATAACAGGGTGCACCAAGCACCACTGGCTGATGATGATGCCACTCAGTCTCCATCAACAGCATTCAGAAAGAACCGAGGGAATTTGCTTCATATGATGAATTGCCTGGAGTCATTTCATGCTGCAACATCAGTTTCCCTCCATCTAGGCAAATGCACTGACCTACAAATAGGGCCTATGCTTCAAGGACAACAAAGTGAAGATGAAAGTATATAAGCTAGAGGGCATCAAACATCTGGTTTGTCTTTGGATCACAGAGTTTTGGAAATTCAGAAGAATGCTTGTAGGGCCCTTCCAAACCTTGTTTTTGGAAAGACTACAGACAAAAATAAAATAACAATGACACATGCTACCTGCCTTGTTATGACTGTTGGGAAAATGTACTGATGCAAAAATAAAGGAGTTTGTTACACTAGTTCTTTAGAAGGTTTAATCAGGTGATGCTGGAAGATAGCAATTATCTGAGATATTCTCTCAAACTTACAAAACCCTGATGGTGTCATGTTCTGGATGGAATAGCTCTTCTTTTGATTGTGATCCTAATATTAATTTTCAGACTTCACTAGTTCTGTGTAACATGAAAGGCTGCCTGAGGAGCTCCAGTTCTGCAAGAGAAACCTGGAAGCAAATGCAATCCTGTGAGACTAGTGGACTCACTGCTGTTTGTAACCCACACGCAAGTAAATACTTCTGACTATAACAAGATGGTGGAGAATTTCATGTGCACCCTGAGGAACCTGTCCTAATATCCGGAACTGCAGGTCCCACAGGTTCTACTGCTCCAACTGAATGAACTGGATGACTTGCTAGGAGGAATCTCCCAACAAAGACTCTAAGACAAGCTGCTGGGGGGAAAAAGAAGAAAAAGAGAACTTCTCAATAGGATGAAGTTAGTCCCCCAAAGAGGTTGAGATGTTGCGGCATGCCTTAGTGATAAAATCATATCTCTTTCTTCTAACAGAAAGCTCTAATCCAGCCACCTTGAAAGGCTAGTCTGGATTGCTCCAAAATCTCTCTGCTAGCAATTAGAAGTTCTAAAAAAAAGAAAGGCTTCCCATCCTTGTTGAACTTCTGAGGATGGATAAAGTTAGGGTTTCCTAGCCAGGTGTAGTGGCTCACTTCTGTAATCCCAGCACTCAGAGGCAGAAACAGGAGGATTGCTGAGTACGAGGCTTACCTGGGCTACATAATCAGCTCAGGGCCAGCCTGAACTACAAAGAGAGACCCTGTCTCAAAAAAAAAAATTTTCTCTTCTTTGGCAATTCCCTTGAGGAATATGGCTCTAGATGTGTGCAACAAGAAGCTCATAGGTAAATATGCCATGGGAGATCTGGTTAACTGGTTTCCTGGTGGCAGCAACCCCATTATACTAACAGACATGATGATGGTAGCCATCCACTGTACAAAGCACAAAGCAACAAGCAAAAACATGGAAAGCACCAAAGCTCTGGCTGACTCAGTATATGACACAAGTTAAGAATGCATGGGAGAAGCTGGTGAATGAACACAACCAGAGGCAGAGGCGATAGATCCTCTTTGAAAGTGGTGAAAGCAGCAGCCCAGGCTTTGAATACGTTTTGGCAGAGCATTTATAAAAATGGTGAATGGAATCAGAACCATTTTATTACACCTATACCA
Organism: Thryonomys swinderianus; assembly: GCA_004025085.1. NCBI lineage: Eukaryota > Metazoa > Chordata > Mammalia > Rodentia > Thryonomyidae > Thryonomys > Thryonomys swinderianus. Next base: position 21,642 of record PVIC010014269.1, on the reverse strand, counting down.
ACAAAGACTGATTCAAGTCACATAGTTCGTTTTCCACTACCAATCAATAGACATAACCCATCATTCAATCAGAATCACCAGCTGCATTATAGTCAAGATGACTCTATCAGAAATAAGTGACTCATATAGGTTGCATTTTCAGTCACTTCATAGTATGAAGATCCTTATTTTTATGACCAAGTTCACTTTCCAGATTCTACTGATTACCCAACACAGTACAGACTGAAATCAACCACAAATTATATAGGTTTTATTCTATTAACAAGCCTTCTTGTAGAGCAGAACAGTGCCCAGGGTCCTTGGACTCATGGGTGTAGCATCATGACATTTGCTTCACAGAAGAACTTGGTCTTTATAACACTGTTTGGATTGAGATTTTTTAAAAGCCCATTTTGCTAATCTGATGATGAAATGTGAAAGTGAAATGAAAGGAATTAATGAAGAACTTTTTTATTTAAGGAATTTTCAAGGAATTAAGGGAACTTTGGGGGTTGGTCTTTATAAGCTCTATTTGGGTGTTAGATTACTTGTAGATTCTATAGTCTGGTCAGTGTGGGTGATGTGATGAGAGATTTGAGAAATGGGTGAAATGAGATGGGGATGTGTAGGTCAAATCAAAGAGTTTTTAAAATGTGAATAATGTTATGTTCCAATAGTTGTAGAGAAAAAATAAAAATGATTTATTGCTACTAAATGTCAAGATTATATGCTATTATGTCTTGTAAATTTCTCTTATTGGTATAAATATGGAAATGCTACATTGGTTAAGTGCCATCATTTGTAATGCAGTGTGTCATTTGAAAAAAACTTTGAAAAAATGGACAGTTTAAAAATGGTGAACCCAAGGAACTGTTAACAAAACATTGTTTTTAATAAATTGAGTTTATTGGTACACTTTAGGAATACATTATGGTCACATTCCTCATTGGCAATTTGTTCCTGTACATACTATATCTTGATTCTTATATTTTCCCATTGTCCTGCCCTCCCTTGAACCTCCATTCTCCCTAACCATTTTTTCCTTTTTACCATCAATTTTTCTCTTTCCCTTCTCTGATTTCCCCTCCCCCCATCCAGTTAGCATTTCCCTTTGAACATCTTATTTCACAATTCCTATCATACATTTTGGACTCGATTTATATCTTCAGTTTCTCACACTAGAAAAATGATATAATATTTACACATCTGTTTTCCATTTATTTCTTTTAGCAATTAATGTCTCTAATTCTTCCTTATGGCTGAGTAATATTCCAATTTATAATAGAAACCACATCTTTATCCAATCTCTGATTGATAGGCGTTTGGGCAACTTCCAAGATTTAGCTAATGCAAACTGAGCCGCTATAAATATGGGTGCATATATATCACTGTGGTATAATACTTTTCATTCTTTTGTGAATATACCCAGCAGGGAAATAAGATAATCAAATGGAATTTTTATTCCTAGTTTTATGAGGAATCTCCACAGTGGTTGCACTAGTCTGCATTTCTACCAAGAGAGGAGAAGATTCCTCTCTCTCCACAGCCTCACCAGCATCTGTCTTGATAGCAGCCATTCATTCTGGAGATGGAATCTCAGTGTTGTTTCCATCTACATCTCTCAAATGACCAGTGATGTTGAATTTTTTTTTGTATGTTTCTTTGCTGCTTTTACTTCTTCATCTTGAAAATGTCTGTACATTTCAGATGCTCAGTTTTGAATTTGGGAGTCTGATGTTTTTGAGTTCTTTATATGTTCTAGATTATAGTCCTTTATCTGAAAAACATCTTTTAAATTCTTTGACTTGACTAATGGCTTTAAGATCTTCAGTGTTATATTGAATACAATCATTTAAGTAGGCACACTTGAATTTCCCTACCTTAAAGAAAAAGATTTTTGATTTTCACTTTTCAATATGAGATTACATATGGACTTGCCTGTTAAGTATAACTTTTGTTATGTTAACATATATTCTTTTTTACTTAAATTCTTTATTGGTACAATTTATATACATCTCACAATCACGTATAACATTTGGGAATTTGTACCAGTATATGACACAAGTTGATTCTCATTTTTACCCATATCCCTACCCACCCACCCCACCCCACCCCCTTTATACATACTCTTTTGTTTTCTTTCTGTACCATATTTATTTCTTCCCCTCATTACATTCCCACACCAAATTTCCTATGGAAATTTCCCACTCTATAAAAGCTGTCATACTTTCTAGAGCTCATTTTCATCTACAGATGTTCATGTCAAAGAGAAGATCCGGAATTTGCCTATGTGTGATCTATTGATTTCACTTATTAGTATATCCTCCAGATATCTCCATTTGCACCTAAATGGATCGATCTTGTCATTCTTTATGGCAGAGTAATACTCCATTTTATTTTTTAAAAAACCCCATGTCTTCTTTATCCACTCTCCAGTTGATGGATATTTGGTTTGTGTCCAAGATTGAGCTATCACGAACTAAGCTGCTATGAACAAGGGTGTACATCTGTCTTTCCAATGTGATTTTTAAAATTCTTTTTGGTATATTCCTGGCAGGGGGATAGCAGGGTCAAATGGGACCCCTAGTCCTAGTTTTCTGAGAAATCTCCACAAAGATCTCCACAAGGGTTGCACAAGTCTGCAATCCCACCAAAATGGAGCAGGGTTCCTTTCTCTCCACAGCCATGCCAGCATTTATTCTTCGTTGATTTTGTGATAGCAGCCATTCTTTCTGGAGTGAGATGAAATCTCAGTTTTGTTTTCATTTGCCTCTCTCAAATGACCAGTGGTGTTGAACATTTCTTAATATGCTTCTTGGCTGCTTTGACTTCTGCCTCTGAGAAGTATTTATTCACTTCAGATGCCCATTTTTGAATTGGGTCTTTAAACTTGGGGAGGCTGATCTGTTTCAGTTCTTTATACATTGTAGATAATAGCCCTTTGATAAACAGCTAGTAAATATTTTTTCCCATGTTGTTGGTTGTCTTTTAGCAGTGCCAGTGACTTCTTTTGCTGTGCAGAAGCTTTTCAGTAGGATGAGATCCCATTTGTTGATTCTTTCTGCTAGTTCTTGTGCTATAGAGGATTTATTCATAAAGTCTCTGCCTAAGCCAATGTCTCCAAAAGTTTTACCTAGCCTGTTTACCAGCAGGCTTATTGTTTCTGTTTTAATGTTTAAGTCTCACATCAATTGTGAGTTTAGTTTTGTGCATGGTGAAAGATAGGTCTAGCTTTAGCTTTTGAGAGGCTAAGGCCCAGTTTTTCCAGCACCATTTGTTAAAGAGGCTGTCTTTCTTGCATTGGGGATGTTTGGCTCCTTTGTCAAAGATAAGGTGGCTTAGTGTATCTGGAGTTGTTTCTGGGTCTTCTAAACTATTCCACTGGTCCTCTGGTCTGTTACTTTGCCAGTACCATGCAGTTTTTATCAAAGCAGATTTATAGTAGAGTTTTAAATTGGGGATTGAAATACTCCCTGTCATGTCGTGGTTGCTTAGAATTGCTTTTGCTATTCTAGGGTTCTTGTGTTTCCAGATAAATTTTTGTATTATTTTCTCTAGCTCTGTGAAGTATAGCATTGGAATTTCAATTGGAATTGCATTGAATCTGTATAGTACTTGTGAAAGTATAGCCATTTTGACGATGTTGGTTCTCCCTACCCAGGAACAAGGGATATCTTTCCACTTTCTGAAGTTCCTTTTCTATCTCAGTTTTCAGAGTCTTATAGTTTACAGAGTAGAGATCTTTCACTTCCTTTGTTAGGTTGATTCCTAGATATTTCATTTTTCTGGGTGCTACTGTGAAAGGGATTGACTCCCCACTTTCTCTTTCAGTGAGTCTGTTGTTTGTGTAGACAAAGGCTGTTGATTTTTGAGCATTGACCCTGTATCCAGCAACACTACCAAATTTGGTAATTAAGTCTAGCAGTCTACTGGTTGAGTGTTTAGGATCCTCTAGGTAGAGTATCATATCATCAGCAAATAATGACAGTTTAACTTCTTATTTTCCTATCTTTATTCCTTTTATATCTTTGTCCTGCCTGATTGCTATGGCTGATGTATCCAGTACAATATTGAACAAGAGTGGTGACAGCGGGCATCCTTGTCTCGTTCCTGACCTTACTGTAAAAGGTTTCAGTGTTTGCCCATTGAGTATGATGCTGGCTGTTGGTTTCTCATAAATAGCTTGTATTAAGTTGAGATAAAGTCCATCAATTCCAATTCTCTGTAGGGTTTTGATCATAAATGGGTGTTGGATTTTGTCAAATGCCTTTTATGTGTCTATTGAGATAATCATATGGTTTTTGTCCTTGAGTCTGTTAATACAGTGTATTACATTGATTGATTTACGTATGTTGAACCAGCCTTGCATCCCTGGGATAAATCCGACTTGATCAGGGTGTATGATTTTCTTGATAACTCTCTGTATTCTGTTTGCCAGTATTTTAATTGAGGATTTTTGCGTCAGTGTTCACTAGCCAGATTGGCCTATAGTTTTCTTTTTTGGTGGGATCTTTCCCTGCCTTTGGAATCAAGGTGATAGTTACTTCAAGGAATGATTTGCGGAATACTGCTTCCCTTTGTATTTCGTTAAAGAGATTGAGAAGTGCTGGTATTAACTCTTCTTTAAAAGTTTTGTAGAATTCAGCAGTGAAGCTGTCAGGACCAAGGCTTTTCTTTGTTGGTAGGTTTTTTTTATTACATTTTCAATTTCCCAGATTGATATTGGGTTGTTTAACATTTTTATATCCTCTTCATTCATCTTTGGAAGTTCATATGTGTCTAGGAATCTATCCATTTCTTCTAGATTTTCCATCTTCTTGGAGTATAGATTTTCAAAGTAGGTGTTTATGATCCTTTGGATTTCCTCTGGGTCTGTGCTGATTTCCCCATTTTCATTCCTTATAGCATGGATTTGAGCCTTTTCCTTCCTTTGTTTGATAAGGTTGGCTAACGGTCTGTTGATCTTATTTATCCTTTCAAAGAACCAACTCTTTGATTCATTCATTCTTTGTATTGTTCTCTTTGTCTTCATTGCATTAATTTTTGCTCTGATCCTTATAATTTTCTCTCTAGTATAGGCTTTGGGTTTGTTTTGCTCCTCTTTTTCTAATTGTCTGAGGTTCATCATTAGATTGTTTATTTCAGTTTGCTTATTCTCCGAGTGTAGGCATTCACTGGTATGAATTTCCCTTGCAGAACTGCTTTCATTGTGTCCCATAAATCCCTGTATGTTGTGCTGGGGTTGTCATTTAGCAGTAGAAACTGTTTAATTTCTTTTGTGGCCCATTGGTTGGTTAACAGAGTGTTGTTCAATTTCCATGTGTTTGTGAGGATCTTGGAATTTCTTCTGCTATTCAGCTCCAGATTCAAGGCACTATGGTCTGATAGTATGCAGGGCAGAACTTAGATTCCTTTGCATTTACTTAAGCTTGTTCTATGAACTAGAATGTGATGTATTTTGGAGAATGATCCATGAGCAGCTGAGAAGAAGGTATATTCTCGCTTTGAAAGGTGAAAAATTCTGTAGGCATCTAAAAGTCCATTTGCTCAAAAGTTTGATTTAGCTCAAGTATTTCCGTATTGAGTCTTTGTCCAGTTGATGTGTCAATTTGTGACAGTGGAGTATTAAAATCCCCTACTACTATTGTATTCATGGATAATTGGCTTTTCATGTCCAGTAATGTTTGTTTTATATAGTTGGGTGCATTAAAGTTCAGTGCATAAATATTTATGATTGTTATTTCTTTCTCTTGGATATTTCCACGTAGGAGAATATAGTTACCTTTATCTCTTTTAATCCATTTGGGTTTGAAATCTATTTTATCTACAAACAAGATAGCCACTTTTTTACAGTTTCCTGTGGCATGGAGGATTGTTTTCCAACCTTTTATTTTCAGTCTATGGGATTCCTTCTGAATTAGGTGTTTCCTTTATGCACCAGATTGTAGGATCTTGCTTCTTGATCCAATCTGCTAGTCTATGTCTTTTAATTGGCCCATTGAGTCCATTGACATTAATGGTTATGACTGATACGGACATATTCAGAGCTTCCATGTTTCCCTGTTCTTGGCTCTTTTCTTCTTTGCTTTCCCTCTTTTCTATTTAGTTACTTTTTTTTGCCCGAAAGAATTCATTCTCCTGGGTCTCGTGGGTATGGAATTTTCTGTGTTTTTTTCCAAGATGTTCTTTATATTGTTTTGGAGTGCAGCTTTCGTATTTGTGAAGTTTTTCAGGTGTTCTTTATCGTGGAAGTATCTTATTTCCCCGTCTACTCTGAAAGATAGTTTTGTAGGATACAACAGTCTAGGTTGAAGGTTGTTTTCCTGCAATGCTTGAAATACTTCTCTCCATGTTTTCCTTGCACTGTTTGTGTTGATAAATCTGCTGTGATCCTAATGGGCTTCCCTTTGTAGGTGATTTTCTTCCTTTCTCTCACTGCTTTCAGTATTTCATTCTTTTGTTGTACATGTGGAACCTTGATAATTATATGTCTAGGTGTAGATATTTTTATGTCATGGTGTTTTGGAGCCTGATAGGCCTCATTTAACTGTATGTCTATTTCTTTTCCTGTGAAGTTTTCTGTTGTTATCTCTGACAATAGCTTTTTTATATCTTTTACACTGTCTCCTGCTTCCTCAGTGACTCCAGTCAGTCTTATATTATTTTTCTTTGAGTCATCTAGAAGCTGTTGCATTGATTTCCAATGGTCCCTTGCTCTTTTCCATAGATTATACCTTTCCTACTCATTGGCTGCTATGCTGTCCTCTAGGTCTGAGACTCGGTTCTCTGCTTCATTCATCCTACTTCACAAGCTTTTTTTCTCCTTCATCATTCCCTGGAGCTCTGCTTGAAGCTGTCTAAAAGGTTCAATTTCTTCTGCTATCTTGGATTCTATCATCTCACTGATCTCTTCTTTAATGATGTCTTTCACTGTGGACAGTATCCCTGTTTTGATCTCAGAGATGAATTCTGATTTCCATTTTACTAGATCTGCTTTAGTTACCATCTCCAAGAGTACTGCTGTTTGATTTTCAGTTTGCCTTATTTCCCTTATCTCTGAATTTCCCTGTGGTGGTGATCTTTGTGTCTGTTTTTTTGTGTTTTTTCTCACTTGAACTCTTTCATTGTTATTAATGCTCTTCTTTGCCTGATGACAGTGCAATGTTTGTTGCAGGTGTCTTTCTATTATCTGGGGCCCTTTGGATGTGGCACTTTCCTGGGGGGGTCCTCCTTGAGTCTGTAATGACCCTTGAGAGTTCTCAGTTCTGACACATCATGGGAGGTATTTGAGCAGAACAATCACATCATGTTTGTTACCATAATACAATAAACGCCAATATCAGTATTAAACACAGTAAATAAGATAAAAAGTTTTGCTAAATTCTATTCTGGAGACTTTGAGCTTATGAGTTATCTCTATGTCTATATGCCAGAATTTAGAATTAATCAGCAATGCATATACAACATACAAATTGTAAATGTTCCCCCTGAGCCCTTTGGGGATAAGAGGTCACTGGGGAATCAGGGAGGTAGGGAGACAGGAGGAAAATGAAATAGGGTTGGCAGATTTATGAAGATCACCTATACCCTAGAATCTCATATATGCCAGCAGGTAATAGAGTATAAAAGGGCATATGTACAACAGTACCAACTGTATGCTGTAAGACCGATGGAGACCTTGCACACCTTCTTATAATAGTACAGAAGAAGAAATAGGGCAGCCTAAGAATCTTGCTTCTGGGTATTGCTTCTGACAGGAAAATAGGAGAGGGTGTGGGGGACAAGAGGTGAATAGAGGGATCTAGGAGTAGATGGCAAAATAGAAGCTAGATTCCCCCCCCCTTTTTTTTTTCTTTTTTTTTAATCTTGCCTGGTCTCTCAGTGCAGCTCTAGGAGCATGCCTCCTGGGGAGGAATACAGGAGATGGCTCTGGCTCCCCTAGGACCTTGGGTCCTCACAACACAGCTCCGGGGTGGGGTTGGTGCTGGGCGGAGGCCCTCAACTCTCCATGGTGGGGGTGGCACCCAGGGTCTGTACCTGACTCCTCACTGCACAGCTCCGGGGTACAGTGGGCCGGTGGGCTGCCCTCAGTCTGCCGCCGCCAGAAATGGATGGCGCCAGGTAGCCGAGTCCGCACAGCTCCAGGATACAGTGGATGGTGGGCAGCCCTCAGTCCGATGGAAATGGATGGCGCCCAGTAGCCAAGCCCGCGCCACTCCCTGGGTACAGTGGGCCGGTAGGCGGCCCTAGTCTTGCGGAAATGGATGGTGCCCGGTAGCCGAGTCCGCGCTGCTCCAGGATACAGTGGGCCGGTCTAACATACATTCTTTCAAATTTTTAAAAAACTTTATTAGCAGATATTTGAAGTTGTAGATTAAAATCATTTTGGGGAAGGCCTATATGTATGTACCAAAGTTTCTTCTCTTTGTTTCAATCCCTTTCCCCCTCTTTGCTTCTCTCCCTCATCCTTCAATTCTCCTATCCTCTTTTACATTCTTATCATTATCGACCTGAGCTCATGTAATGATATGCAACATTAACATTAATTGAGATCATTCAGTTCCTTTATATAATATATCTTTTTCTACTTATTTTCTCTTCCCCTCCTATTCACTCCTCATACTTTTCCCCTCAGACTACTTCTTTATTGCAGGAGATTTATCTCCTAATGCTCTCCATCTTTCATAATTCTATTTGTACTTTGCCTTACTCAAATGAGTGATACCATACAGGATTTAGGTTTGTGTTCTAGTTTATTTAACGCAGTATTATATTTTCCAGGCACATCAATTTTCCTACAGTTATCTCAAATATATTATTCTCTATAGCAGAGTAGTAATCTATTAGATACAGATACCACATGCAATTATCTGTTCATGGCTGTTTCCAGGATTTAGCCATTATGAGTTGTGTTGCTATAAATATTGATGTGTATGTATTATTATAATATGATATCATAAACTCTTTGGAGAAGATTCCTAGAAGGGAAATCAGTGGGTTATGTCAAACTTCTAATTTCAGTTCTTTAGGAAATCTCTATACTGATTTCCATAATGGCTGTATAATTTTATATACCCAAGAAGAATGCAGAAGATTCTCTTTTTCACCACAGCCTTATAGCATTTTAATTTTGATTTCTTGTTTTCCATTCTTTCAGGTATATGAAGGAAATATAGTGCTATTTTACTTTCCATTTCTGTAATGACCAAAGATATTGAACATTTCCTCTGAAAAATGTCTGCTCTTATCACTGTTTCTTAATTCATCTTATAATTTGGGTGATATATATATAATACATGGATCTTCATGTATTCTAGGTATTGATTTCTGTCTGAGGAGTAGCTGGAAAAAATTTCTTTCTAGGGCTGGAGATTTAGCTCAGTGGTTCTGGCACCTATCTCACAAGCTCAAGGTCCTGAGTTTGATCCCAGTGACCACATAGAATGCTGGGTGTGGCGACTCACTCCCACCAGCAATCAATACCACATACCACAGTGCCGGGCATGGTGGCTCACACCTATAATCCCAGTACTTGGGAGGCAGAGATGGGAGGATTGCTGAGTTCAAGGCTACATAGTGAGCTCAGGGCCAGCCTGAACTACAAAAGAAAAAAATTCTTTCTATTCTTTAGGTTGTCTTTTCACTTTACTAGTTGTTTCTTTTGCTGTAAAGCAGCTTTTAAGTCTGAAAAAGATCATTTGTTGATTCTTACTACTATTTCTTGTGCAATTATGGTTCTGTTTAGAAAATCCTTTCCTGTACCTATGGCTTCAAGTGTTTTACTGCTTATGCCTACCAGAAGGTTTAAAGTTTCTACTTTAATGTTTAGATTTTAGCGTATTTTTATTTTAATTCAGTATAGGCTGAGAGATAATAGTCTACTTTCAATCCGCTGTGCACAAGTAACCTGTTTTCCCAGCACCACCTGGGAATAACCTGACTATATTTGATTCTGCCTATCCAGGAGCAGGGAACATCTTTCTATTTTCTGATGTTCTATTCAATCTCCTTTTTTCAGAGTACTGTAGTTTTCCTTGTAGATGACTTTAATTTCCTTGGTTAGGTTAATTTCTATGTATTTCATCTTTCTTGAAGCTACTATGAATGGTACTGTTTTCATTATTTGCTTTTCATTGAATTTATTCTTGTATACAAATAATAATGATTTTTGTATGTTGATCTTATATCCTGCTACATCGTTAAAGTTGGTTATTAATTGTGAGAGGTTGTTTTGGTGAAATTCTTTGGGTCTTCTATGGAGAGTATAATATCATCTGCATATAATATTAATTAGAGTTCTTCCTTTCCTCTATGTATCTGCTTTATTCCTTTCTCTTACCTGATTGCTCTAGTGTTTCAAGCACTATGTTGAATAGAAGAGATAATAGTGGCTATCTTATCTTCTTCCTGATTTTAAGAGTAATGCTTTTAGTTTTTTCCCCATTTAGTGTAATGGATGGGCTATTGATTTGACATAATAGCTTTTCTCATATTCAAGGATGGTCTTTATCTGTTTCTCAGAGTTTTTATCATGAATCCATGCTGCATTTTGTCACAAGCTTTTTCTGCATTTATTGCTGTGATCATGTGTGGGTTTTTTTAACCTTTGTTTATGTAATGTATTACGTTTATTAACTTATGTATTTTAAACCAACCTTCCTTTTCTGGGATGTAACCTACTTGCTCATGATGTATGATCTCTTTGGTAATATGTTGCGCTCTGTTTGCTAATATCTTGCTGGAGATTTTTACATCTGTTCATTAAGTAGATTGGTCCATAATTTTCTTTTCTTCTCTCTTTTTTACATTGAATTCTTTATTGGTACATTTTACATACAGCTCACAATCACACTCAACATTTAGGAATTTGTACCAGTATATGACATAAGTTAATTCTTATTATTACCCATCTTCTAACCCATGCCACAACACCCCACCCACTATATACATGTGCTTTTTTTAAAATCATATTTATGATCTTAAAAATACCATGGAAATTGTCATCCTAGAGCCTGTGAAGAATCAGATGAGAGTGGACATGAGCACATAAATGACAAGGAAACTGACCTGAGGATGGACTAGGAGAATATGCCAAGCCCTTGATTTTGTGATGTCCATTCCCAACCAGTGAAAGTCTCCCAAAGCAGGAACACCGACACATTGATAGGAGTGGTGCAGGATGGTGGGAGAGGAACAAGGAAGGTAATTCCCTGTGCTGCAGTCTCAGTGTCTTCCTGGCTCAAAGCCTTAATTGGACACTATTCATGGGCATGGACCAAAAACATGCCAGATATGCCTCATGAGGGCTGGAGATTTAGCTCAGTGGTTCCATCGCCTGCTTAGCAAATGCAAGGTCCCTGGTTCAATCCCTGGTAACTACATACAACAATACTGGGTGTGGTGGCTCACTCCCACCAGCAATCAGTACCACATACAATGTTGGGCATGGTGGCTCATGCCTGTAATCCCAGCACTCAGGAGACAGAGGCAGGAGGATTGCTGAGATACATAGCAAGCTCAGGGACAGCCTGAACTACAAAGGAATATCATCTCAAAAAAAAAATTGCATCATGAAATCCCACTGTACTCTAGTAAACCATGTCTGTTCAGTTAAGACAGTGCATGGAAGATTATTGGATTGTGTTTGTTTTAAGCAGGGAGACAAATTCATTTCGCATGTGGCCTATGAGTTTGACCAACACAATCAAGATAATACAACAGAGGGAAGGTATTTCAGCCCCCACTGGCACAAGTGGAAGAAACACCCATGCTTGTCACCAGTTCTGTTGAAGAAGACATTCTTTTGGCCTCTGATGGGTTCTGAGAACCCTCACATCCATATCAGTGTCAGTCCTTGTAATACTGACACTAACTTCTAGAAGTTGGATGAATCACAAGGAAGTGATTCTTGATGATGACTTCAAAGACAGGAATGTTTTCTTCATACCTTTGTAGAGATCCAGCAGGCAATTTGACCATTTGATTTCTTTGGTTTTTAGAATAATGAATTTGATCATGTTTAGGGAGCATAATTTTCTGAGTAGTTAAAAACTTATTTCACCTGTGTTGCTCTAGTGTAGCTATCACATTGCTGTGTTACTCCTGCAACCCCCTACCACCAAATACCAAAGAAGCTAAGGTATGTTTATGTGTAGGACACACATCAATGAACAGAAGAAATCCTGCCCAAAATATCTTTGTGGTGTCTATTTTTCCTGTACTCTGAGGGGAAACCACATTCATTCTTACCTAGTAGAATTCCTACTATTCGTACTATGACAAGCTTTAAATTTATTTCCTACGAGTGAAAATAAGCCATAAAGGTCATTTCCTTTGTGACCTAAATGCCAGCCTGGCTACAGATTCAAAGCCACTTGGCTAAGTGACCTTTGGTTATTCTTGAGGAATTCACTGAGTGTCTCCAGGGGAAGCTGTCCTGATTGTTTTTGTCCTTAAGGACTTTGTTGCTCTGAAGGCTCTATGTTGGTTAAGATGTACAGCAAATCCTTCTGCCTGGTATTATTCCCACTGGGAAAGCTCACAAATAGAATTTCACCTTACCAGGAAAACAATTTCAACTAATTGTTATTCTCTTAGAAACAATCCTAAAACTTTCAAATATATGTTTATATTAATAACCACAGAAAATATTATGTAGAGATTATGAAGAGAAATCCTAAAAAGAAAAATTCTTAACAGACATCATTAGCATATCTTAGTATGATTAGCATGTTGGTACTTGTAGTAAATTATTCCAGGGTTTGCCACACATTGGTACTAGCTTCTTTTCTCACTGTAATTATTACAGTTAGGACTTTGCCTTAAATCCAAGTTGCTATATAATAGCCTTTGCTATTTTTATATAGTTGGAGGATGGTTTTTACTCCTGTCCAGGAGTTCCAGGTTTCTTGGCTGTGAATCTTCCACGAGGAGACTGGCTTTCCCTCCATGAACACTTTACAACTAGTCTGTTTTAAGTGCTCAGCTTCATGATAGTTGGGGTTATATTTTGCTATACAATTCTGGAATTCAGAGACTAGAAATCATGGCATCTGCAAATACCATAAACTTAGGAACCATATATGTGAAATAAAGCTAAAAAATACAATTCAGAGATTATGAACTCAGGTCTAGAGTAAACAAAACAAGGATGTGGGAGATTTGGGGATTGATATGTATATTTTATTGTTTATATTGACTAGATACACTTTATACTAGGGTAAATGATCAAGCCCTTTAATGATTTTGAACACCAATATACTGGTTTAAAATGCTGAAACATTTTAAGGCTCACTTGTTTTCTCCTGGATCTACTCTGTAATGATTTTTAATTTTTTATGGTGATGTAGATGCATTTTATATGTACAACATAATCACACTCAACATTGAGAATTTTTGCCAGTATATGACACGACTAAATTCTGTTTTGCCATTCCCTACCCACCCTACATACATGAGTTTGTTTCCCCCTTTTTGTTACCATCACAATTTTTTTCTTTTCCCTCATTATTTGCCCCTATTCCTCATTTGCCTTAGAATACTTTCTATTTTACAGTGACTATCATACATTCTAGGACTTATTTAAATTTTTGTTTCTCCTACAAGAGAAAAGATATGGTATTTACACATTTGTAACCTATTTATTTCACTTATGAGTATGTTCTCGAGGTATGTCCATTTGAGTATAAATGACTCAAACTTAGCATTCTTTATGACAGAGTAATACTCCATTTTATGTTTTTAAAAATCCACATCTTCTATATCCAGTCTAGAGTTGATGGGATTTTGGGTTGTTTCCAAGATTTAGCTATCACAAACTGAGTTTCTATGTCTCTCTGATATGAATCTTTTAATTCTTTCATGTACTGAGCAGGGAACAGCAGGGTCAAATGGGACCTCTAATCCTAGTTTTTTAAGCAATCTCCTCTTTAATCTCCATAGTGGTTGTACCAGCCTACATTCCCACCAATTTTGGAGAAGATTTCCTTTCTTCCCACAGTTTTGCCAAAATTTGTTGCCGGCTAATTTTGAGTTAGGAGCCATTCTTTGTGGAGTGAGATAAAATCTGAGGTGTTTTCATCAGCATCTCTCAAATTACCAGTGATCGCAAGCATTTCTTCATGTGTTTCTTAGATGCTTTTACTTCTTCCTCTGAAAAGTGTTCATTTCAGATGCCCATTTTTTAAAATGGTCTTTAAATTTGGAAGGGGGTTGATTTTTTAAATGCTCTTTAAATAGTCTAGATAGTAGCCCTTTATCTGAGGAACAGCTGGTAAAAATTTTTTCCCATATTGTTGGATGTCTTTTTGCTCTGCTGGTGATTTCCCTTGCTGTGCAGAAGCTTTCAATAGAATGAGATTGCACTTGTTGATTCTTTCTGCTAGTTCAAGTCCTACAGAGGTTTTGTTCATAAGACTTTCCATAAGCCAAAGTCTCCAAGAGTTCTAACTAACCTCTTTTCCAGTAGGTTTAGTGTTTCTGTTTTAATATTTAGGTCTCTAATCTACTTTGATTTTAATTTGCTACACAGTGAGAGAGATACATCTAGCTTTAGCTTTTGGCAGGTTAAAGCCCAGTTTTTCTAGCACCATTTGTTAAAGAGACTATCTTGCCTCCATTGAGGGTATTTGACTCCTTTGTAAAAGATGAGGTGGCTTAGAATATCTGGACTAGTTTCTGGATCTTCTAATCTATTCCACTGCTCATCAGGTGTGTTATTTTGCCTGTACCATGCAGTTTTTACCACAGTGGCTTTGTAGTGTAATTTCAGGTTAGGGATAGTGATACCCTGCCCCCACCAAGTCCTTGTTACCTAGAAATGCTTTCGCTATTCCAGGTCTCTTGTCATTCCAGATGAATTTTTGTATTATTTTCTCTAGATCTGTGAAACATGTTGTTGGGATTTCAATCGAGATTGCATTGAATCTATATAGGAGTGGAGGGAATCAAGCCATTTTGATGATATTGGTTCTTGCTACCCAGGAACAAGGGATATCTTTCCATTTTCTAATATCTTCTACTTCCTTTTTCAGAGTACTATAGTTTTCAAAGTAAAGATCTTTGACTTCCTCTGTTATATTCATTCCTAGATATTTCATTTTTTTGGATGCTATTATGAAAGGGCATGACTCCCCAATTTCTCTCTATATAAGTCTGAGGTTGTGTAAACAAAGGCTGTTGATTTTTGAGCATTGGTCTTATATATACAGCTATGCTACTAAATTGGACAATTAAGTCTAGCAGTCTTTTGGTTAAGTTTTTAAGATCTTCTATATAGAGTATCATGTAATCAGCAAAAAGTGACAGTTTAATTTCTTCCTTTCCTATCTTTGTTCCTTTTCTTTTCTCACCTAATTTCTGTGGCTAATGTTTCTAGCTCTATTGAACAGGAGTTGTGACAGTGGACATCCATGTGTTGCTCCTGATCTTCATGTGAAAGGTTTCAGTTTTTGACCATTTAGAATGATGCTGGCTGATGATCTCTAGTATATAGCTTTTATTAGGACTCCTAAAGAACATGAATGTATCCTAACGAACATGAGTCCTAAAGAGCATGAGTCCATCTATACCAATTTTCTGTAGGGATTTTGATTATGAATGTGTCTTGGATTTTGTGAAACACTTTTTCTACATCTTTTGAGATGACCATATGGTTTTTGTCCTTAAGTCTGTTTATTTTAGTATATGTGCTGCCGAAGCGAGCACCTTAAGTCTGTTTATGAAGTGTATTACACTTATTGATTTATGTATGTTGAATCATTTTTGTATCTCCGGGGTAAATCCAACTTGGTCAGGGTGTTTGATCTTTATGATTATCTGTATTCTATTTGCCATTATTTTATTTTTGCATTCACGTTCTTTAGGAGGTCTGGTCTGTAGTTCTTTTGGGGGGTTGGGTCTTTCTCTGCTTTTGAAATCAATGTAATGGTTACTTCCAGGAATGAATGTGGGAGCACGGCTTCCCTTTCAATTTCATTAATTTGAAGAAGTACTGGTGTTAACTCTTCTTTGAAAGTTTTGTAGAATTCAGCAGTAAAGCATCAGAACAAGGGCTTTTCTTTGTTGGTAGATTTTTTTTTTTTTGAGACAGGGTCTCGCTTTACATGTAGTTCAGGCTGGCCCTGAGCTCACTATGTAGCCCAGACAAGCCTCGAACTCAGCAATCCTCCTGTGTCTGACTCCCGACTGCTGGGATTACAGGCGTGAGCCACCACGCCTGGCACTGTGGTGTGTGGTACTGATTGCTGGTGTGCGTGAGTTACCACACCCAGCATTGTATGTGGTTACTGGGAATGAATTCAGGACCTTGCACTTGCGAGGAAGGCAGAACCACTGAGCTAAATCTCTAGCCCCTGTCAGTAGATTTTTTATTACATTTTCAATTTCACAGATTGATATTGAGGTCCTTTTTTATATCTTCTTCATTCAATTTTGGAAATTCATATGTGTCTAGGAATCTATTCATTTCTTCTACGTTCTCCATCTTATTAGAGTACTTCTTTTCAAAGTAGGTGTTTATTATCCTTTATACTTCTTCTGGACCTGTGGTGATTTCCCCTTTTCATTCCTAATAGTATGGATTTGAGCCATTTTCTTCCTTTGTTTGGTAAGGTTGGCTAAGGGTCTGTCAATTTTGTTTATCCTTTCAAAAAACAAAGTTTTTGATGCATTGATTTTTGTATCATTCTTAGTCTCAATTGCATTAATTTCTGCTCTGATCCTTAAAATTTCCTCTCTAGTAAAAGCTTTGGGTTTGTCTTGCTTCTCTTTTTCTAGTAACTTGAGGTTCAGCATTAGGCTTTGTAATTATTTTTAAATGATACATTTCAACCATACTTTTTCCCATATTTTGCTTTTCATTAAAATCTTTCCTGTAGGTACCAGAAAAATAAGAAACAGTTTTTAAATGAAGCAGATTTTTTAAGAAAAATCATGTAAAAGTCATGTTTTTAATCTTAAAATTATTTATTGAAACAAAGTGTTAAGAATTAAAAATTTACAGGGCTGGAGATTTAGCTCAGTGTTTCTGGCACCTGCCTCGCAAGCACAAAGTCCTGAGTTCCATCCCGGTGACCACATAGACTGCTGGGCGTGGTGACTCACACCCACCAGCAATCAATACCACATACCACAATTCCGGGCATGGTGGCTCACGCCTGTAATCCCAGCACTCGGCAGGCAGAGACGGGAGGATTGCTGAGTTCGCGGCGGCTTGCCTGGGCTACATAGTGAGCTCAGGGCCAGCCTGAACTACAAAGCGAGACCCTGTCTCAAAAAAAAAAAAAAATAATAATAATAATAATAATAAACTTACAGACACCAAATAGGCTACTGTAGTCTTTGTGTACCAGAATATAACTAATAAAAGTCTTGCACATCTATAAATCAAGGGGAAAAACATTATGTCACATCAGATATCATCAGTAAGATTCATGTAAGGGCCTGCTGTGATTCAGGAAAGTGCATTAGTGTCATGGTGTTAAAGAGAGCTGTAATGTCTGTCAAACTCCTCATGTGGAAGGAATCTCTGTTCTGTGACTTCAGAATAGTTTGAGTCATACAAACATTTTATAAACTCAACTGTATTACTGCAATAAATCTTTTAAAAGTGGAAAATGTAATTAGGTATATTTTAATACTTAAGGTGCCTAAAGATACTTATATATTTTAATTTATAATATGTATAATAGTCCATTAACATCAATTACTCTGTTGAATGGAAAATTATCAAGGTACTTTAAAAAGAATTTTCTGACTTGATACTCGTAAAAGACTGGTTAATTCAATAGACTAATAACTTTTATTCTAAAGATGCTGAAACCTGGCAAAATTTATTGTTTTCTTCAGGTCATATTGCATATAAATGATACAGATGGGAATCAACTCAGTTAGTTTGATCAATACCCAAGATCTATTTTACTGGATGCCATAGAACTTTGCTAACTAGAAAAGCATTTTAGCAAGGGTAGAAGATTTTATTGTTTTCATTGCTTCACTTGTGAGGATCTTAGCGTGGTAGAGTGGGAAGAAACACTGAGAGTACAGTTTGTAGACATGATTCAATCTAATAAAGCAACACAGAACTTCTGTAAAATAAAATAACATTTTTATAATTACAGTATTTTATGTTTAGCCTAGGAAGCAAAGAGCACAGACTTATAATTGTTCAACTAGAAGACATGTTAGAAATAGAAATTGGTTAATACATACTTAATGACAATATGCAATATATATATATATATATATATATATATATATTCCTGATTAGGAGAGCTATTTTCATTAATCAAGAAATTTAGTTAATAATTTTCTTTTAATAAGTATTTTTCCTTTTAATAAATAAGATATAGTAAAAATGTGAGAAAATTATTACTGAAGGTTCTATTTCCTTGTATGTGCTATGATGTAAAAATTTTAGATGTATGCAGTTGATTTCAACTTTTATTTTTAATTAAAATTTAATCGGTCATAGTAAGTACAATTTTATTTTTTAAAAGCATCATAGTACATGCTGAACCATTTGTAGCTTTTGAATTACATTTTTTGACCCATGTCCCCTTATATTGCAAAATATTTCATGCCTTTTTTCTATAAAATCATAAAACTTAGATGGCAGAATGGATAATCACTACCTTGAAAAACTGCTAATAAAGTATAATTAGTAGTTTGTCCCTGTGTTCTGCATGAAGTGGCCCTATTATGCTGAGTCAGTCTAATCTGAGGCTTCTTTCCTGATTCCATAATACCAACCACTTCTGGCCTCCTTAAACTTTGCTGCTGCTTTCCAGTAATATTGTACTTAATTTACAGATAAGAATAATTATACTTCTGGTACATTCTAGTTGTATTTTCTCTCTCTCAGAGTTGCATTTGGAAACTGCAATGGTTTGGCTGTGGTGGATTTTATACAGAAGACAGTACTACTGAGCATGGGAACTGTTGACCTATACAGATCAAGTGATTTATACCAGCGACAGCCACGATCTCCTAGAAAGAATAAACAGTTCATTGCAGGTAGGAGATAAAACACAATGGTCATGAACTTGTTTTGTGCATCCCTTTTCTTATTTTTGGATTTTTCTTTCTTCTTTGATTCTCTTCAAATGCATGGCAATATAAACAACATTAGTTATAATATCATATGAGTAAAATAAATTGGGCAGAAACAAAGTAGAATCTTTGAAAGGCAGAGCAGGTATTAAAAGTCAATTTGGTGCTAAAGTTAGGAACATCTGAAGTTTCTTATAGTGAATTTCTAAGACATTAAAAAAATAAATTATTAAATACAAAAATGTTAATAGAATCAGTACTCTGTGATTGTAAAAGCTGCTTATAACTTCTTATAAATTTAGCCCATTTTAAAAGATAATTTAAGGCTTTTTAGTACTAATTTTATAAATAACTACATATTGTAACTGTCACCTTTTCTTAATAGATGACAATTTTACTGGAAATGTCAGAAATATAGTAAACATTAGTAATCATTTGAAAATGCTGGGAAATATCATGTTTTTGACAGGACAAATTATTGTATTTAACTACAAAAAAAGAAGAAACATATTCAATTAGAATATAGTACAAAATTTTGATATGCTTAATTACCTAAAATTTTACTAGAATTTCTATATATATCCATCCATGTTGTTCATTGCCAAAATTGTATGTATTTTTTTGGTTCACTGATATAGTTGGTAAAAATTAGGCAGAAGCTTTGCAGATGCAAATGATTCTATAGTAATATGTATATTTTAGACAATTTTTACATTTTTTCATATATTTAAAATATTTAACTGGACATTTAGGCTTTATACTGAACATACTCATAAAAATATTTTATAATAAAAATTTAAATCTTTCATGATGATAGTTCTTATTCTGCAAATTGCAGTTAGGCCAATTTTGTTTTTGTTTTTGAGACGGGGTCTTGCTTTGTAGTTCAGGCTGCCCCTGCACTCACTGTGTTGCCCAGGCAAGCCTCAAACTCAGCAATCCTCCTGCCTCTGCATCCCGAGTACTGGGATTACAGGCGTAAGCCAGGAAGCTCAGCCAGTTAGGTCAAATTTAACATGTAATGTGATACTAAATGAATTTTTCTTTTGCTGGTGGGCTTGAGTCACCACGCCCAGCATTGTATGTGGCTACCAGTATCGAACTCAGGACCTTTTGCTTGCAAGGCAGGCGCTGGAACCACTGAGCTAAATCTCTGGCCCAATACTAGCTTTTGAAAAAACAAAATAAGAGAAATTGTGCATGAATGCAGCATAAGATTCCTCCATAACTGGAAAAAAGAAGGTTGATTTTTGAAAGTTCACAGTCACTGGTGTAGGAAGACATCAGAGTCTAATAAGACATCATTTGTGATGCTGAAAGAAAGCACCAATTCAATCAATAAAGTTCTGAATCATCTGACATCATCAAAGGTACATGCTGAATATATAGAGTGTGGTAAAAAGAATGAACATTTTTTCATAGAAAAACTAATTTAAACTTGTTAAGGCTTACAAATTAGGACTATTTGTTTAGTCCTAAAGTTTAGGACTATTCTAAAAGTTTAGAATTTTATTCCTAAAAATTTAAAATTTTGATGACTTTAAAATGGGAAAAACTGTCATGACCCTATAAACTTGATCTGTATTGTACAAAATGACTACAGTGAGAACTCACTTTATATTGTAAAGTGAAGTATTCAACTCTTCAACCCCATCAGCATTCTCTTTAATTGCTGGAAGATTACAATCATTTTTATACTAAGCAAGCAGATTCTACATATTATAAACCAAGTAAGCTTACTATATAAAACCGTAAGAAAAACATGTCATCATTTTCTATACTTGATTAAATAAAACTGCTCTAGCATTTTCATCATTCATCTATCACCTCTTTCTAATTGATTTATTTTTTCAATATCTCCTTTCTAATTTAATTACCTAATTTTGCTGCAATTTCTTCATCTTGGCTGTTCTAGATTCTGGTATGATATCACTTCCTTTCACTTTAGACTATTTTTCTCTCTTTCCTGTGCCTGCTGCTGATGCTGATGTTCTGGCATGTTCCAAAGACAACTTTTGCATGCGTGGCCTATCTAACTTTTATCCTGATTTAACGAAACGGATCCGTACTTCCTATCAGAGTAAGTTGTATAAAGGTTAGGCAAATACCATTTTCGCGTTGTAATGCCAGACTTAAATTCATATATTCATGCTCAGTAATGTGTTTTTAAAAAAAAACACATTGAACATGCATGCAATTTTTTGTTTTGTTATGGAAATCCAACCTGATAATTTTAAAATAAGCTATTGTATATGCATTTTAAATCATGTAGCCATTCACTCATATTCTTCATTTCAGTGTTTATTTCAAACCATGCAGACTATGTCCTTTCGAAGAATCACTATCTTGTTTTGAGGGCTAAAAGCTATAATGTCTTTGTAAATTAAGAAAAAAAAGGCCATATCAGTAATAACTTCATGATTTCTTATTTTGGAAAGCTGGTACTTTTGGCAATTTATAACATTTTTGTCACCATTTCCACAATACTTGTTTTTAACTTAATTCCTAATTTCAGGTGCCTTGTATTAAAAGACAATACCCAAGTCCACATTCCTGTATATTAGTTTTAGGTACCAAACTCAAGGAGAAAGAGAACTCACCAAAAAAAAAAAA